>AWOL01S0003759.1:16105-86421 GCA_000715115.1 Nicotiana otophora
AAGATATAGCTCTTCTCCTACACGGAGACATTGGAACGGGATTAAGCATATATTGCGATATTTAAAGGGAACTCTTGATATGGGTTTGTTTTATGCTAACAAAGATAGTGCAGATCTTGTTGGTTATGCAGATGCAGGTTATTTATCTGATCCCCATAAAGCTAGATCTCAAACCGGGTACGTGTTTACATGTGGAGGTACTATCATATCATGGCGCTCCACAAAACAATCTATTGTTGCTACTTCTTCAAATCATGCTGAAATAATAGCTATTCATGAAGCAAGTAGGGAATGCGTATGGTTGAGATCAATAATTCATTTTATTCGAGAAAAATATGGTTTAGAATGTGAGAAAAGACCCAAAATTTTATACGAAGACAATGCTGCATGCATAGCCCAATCGAAGAGAAGATTTATAAAAGGAGATAGAATGAAGCACATTTCACCAAAATTATTCTACACACACGATCTTCAGAAAAATGGTAACATTGATGTGCAACAAATCCGTTCAAGTGACAATCCGGCAGATTTATTCACCAAATCTTTACCAACTTCAACTTTTGAGAAGATGGTATACAAGATTGGAATGCAGAGACTTAAATATTTGAAACAAGGTTTTCATTAGGGGGAGTAAAATACGCGATGTACTCTTTTTTCCTTATTAAGGTTTTTTTTCCACTGGGTTTTCCTTATAAGATTTTTAATGAGGCAGCTAGCAATGCGTATTACTAAATATGTGTACTCTTTTTCCTTCACTAGGATATTTTCCCAGAGGATTTTTTCCTAGTAAGGTTTTAATGAGGCACATTATCTTTTAATGAACATCCAATGGGGAGTGTTATGAATATATTATATTATGGATGTTCATTTAATACTCCGTTGTAAATAAGCTTTCTGAAGAAGTTTATCCATATGAGACTCCGCCGTAAATATGTTTATCTATTTAGTACTCTATTGGAAATAAGCCTCCTGAAGAAGCTTATCCTTTCGGTACTCCGTTATGGATAAATATTACCCATGATAGAAGATTATCTATATCTCGCACAACAACTTAGAGTAGCAGCTTACAAGCAGCTTACACAACAGCTTGTAGCAGCAGCTTACACAGCAGCTTGCAGTAGCAGCTTACACAACGGCTTTCTTTCTTCTATAAATAGAGGAGAATTCAGTTCATTATGTACATAAGTTTGAAGTTTAATAATATATCAGTTTCTCTCTATACTTGTCTTTACTTTACTGTCTTTATTTTATAACAAATTATTCTTTGTTTTCCCTTTCTCGTAATTTTTTCTTTTCCTTTTTTGCTTTTCTACTTAGTTTGTTTTCATTCTTTCGCCTTGTTCCTCCACGGTTACTCCCCATATTAAACTTATATTTTGTATTTAATCTCTTATAATTTTATGCAAAATCCCTTTAAATCAGTTTTGTACTAAATCATTCTCATCATTTTTTCTTTAAATTTAAAGTACTTCAATGAATAGGGAGAGAAGACAAAAGAAGAAAAACAACATACACGTATATCAAATCTTTCCTTTCCTTATCTTGTAATTTTTTACTTTTTTTTCCTTTTCCACTTTGTTTGTTTTCATTTTTTTTCCCATTCCTTCAAATATAATTAGTTGCACTCCCCTTCGTGCCTTTTGTTTTAAAAGAATTAAACTCCTCCAAATTTTATGCAAAACTTCCATAAATAAAAAATTTTCTTGAACGCTCTCATTATTTTTTGCTATAAATTCAAAGTGCTCCAATAGAAAAAGTGAGAGAGGACATGGAGAAAAACTACTCAAATTGGCTATAGCTTCAAGCCAAAACTTTAACAAAACTTTTGATCACCGCTTCCTTTTTTCTTCTTGCTTCATCCCATGATAAAAAAAATTAAACCCTAAGCGAAAGTGTGCTGACATTTTTTGTTATGCCATGTAACAGGTGCTTGGTGACTAATAGGTAAGGAATTATTGATGAAATATATTATGATGCAAATCAAATACTAATCTATAAGATAGTAGTATTATTGATGGTTAGAGGCGGACGCACATGGTTGAGGGGTCACGGGTACCCGAAAACTTCGAAAAAAGCTTCATAGATACTTACAAATGTCTTTAAAAAATAGTCAAATATTAGCATAAGCCCACATACCAATCTTTATAAGCAATGATAAATTTATATTGAGTGTTATGATGCCTGTCATGACCCAAAATCTACTATAGGTCGTGATGGCGTCTAACGCCGCCGTCAGACAAGCCAACATTGATCAATTTAATTACTCATTTTATTACTTTCGAAATCTTAAATTTTAATAAGAAAGGAAATTTACACTTTTAAATCCACGAAAATGTACAAAATTGTAGTTCATAAGAGAAATGAAAGGCGATGATAATATACAGAACCGTAAGCATCAACTAGTATATCCCAAAACTCGGTGTCACAAGTACATGAGCATTTACTAAGGAGTGCAATAATGATACAACATCTGTCTAGAATGTAAATGAGACAGTATAAATTAGATAATATGATGAAGACTTTGTGAACTACGATGCGTAGCCTGGGATACAGCTCACATAAAGTCCGCTCAACAACTGCGCCTACGTGCCAAGATGATCACCAAATGAACCTGTGAGATCCTGCACATTTAGTGCAGAAGTGCAGCATGAGTACGTAAATCAACGTCTACCCAGTAAGTATCTAACCTAACTCCGGAGAAGTAGTGACGAGGGGTCGATATCGACACTTACTAGTGGTCCAATAAATTATTATAGTAAATCATAAACACATAAGAGTACAACAATAGTAGTGAAGTAAATCTGTAACTAACACAATCTTCTCAATTTCGTATTCTATCTCAACAGCTCAGGAAATATAGAGTGCCAATATCAAATGCATAAGAAATACCATATAAAATGCAAGGCATCAATGGAAGAAAAATCTCGTGAATATTCTGTGATGACTCGATAGGTCATCTTTAAATTTAATACTCATTTATGTGTTTTGAGATCTCGAATATCACTATTTAGTATTTCTCGACTTGCGTGCGCAGTTCGTATATTTTTTTAAAAAGCTTTTATGTGAAAAATTGATATAAATGAGAAATAGTACTTTAAAACTTACTTATGTTGACTTCAGTCAATACTTTTGGCAAACAGACCCAGATCAGTTTTTTTCCGGTGGGTCTGTATCATAATTTGGGACTTGAGCGTATGCCCGAAATTTAATTTGGAGCTTCTTAGCTTGAGTTATCGCCGTTTATTGAAAATTAAAAGTTTAAGATTTCAAAGTTTGACCACAAATTGACTTTTATTGAAATCGGGCTCGGATTTCGATTCCGAAAGTTGAAATAGCTCTGTTAATTCATTTGGGACTTACCTGCAAAATTTGAGATGATTCTGGATTGATTTGACACGTTTCGGCGCAAATTATATAAGTTGGAAGATTTGAAAACTCATAATTCGATTCGAGGTGCGATTCATAATTTTGATATTGTTTGATGTGATTTGAGGCCTCAAGCAAGTCCGCGTTATGTTATGGGACTTGTTGGTATATTAGGACGGGGACCAGAGGGGCTCGAGTGAGTTTCGGGAGTGGTTTCAGACCATTTCTAGGCCATTTTTAGTTGTTGGGTTTTGCCACAGGGGTATGCGTCGCGATCGTGGACAGATGGTCGCGATCGCGAAGAACAATTTTGCTGTTTGGACACTGTGAATCGTGATCACGGAAGCCTTTTTGCGATCGCGTAGAGGAAAATTCTGCTGCACTGACCTAACTTTAGAAGCTTATATCTCGCAATCTATAAGGAATTTGGAGATGATCCAAAAATTAAAGTTGTAGCCCTTTGAGTCTAGTTTTCAAAAAGATAAACTATTTGGAATTTGAAGTTGTGTATAAAATGTTATGGCGAATAAACTACATGCTGACTAAGAAGAACGATAGAAAATTGTTCATCGCGATTGCGGGGAAATGACCGCGATCGCATAGGGTAAAATTGTTCTGGAATTTTTTTTGCTTTGCGATTGCGAAGAATGTTTCGCGATCGCGAATGGTAAATGTCTGGGCACCAGAACTTAAGTTCTGAAAATGAGATTTCATCCTATTTTTCATTATCCGCAATTTTAAGCTCGGTTTGGGCGATTTTCAGAGGAGTTTTTCACAAGTTCGAACTGGGTAAGTACTCCTTATACTATATTGATTAAATTTAATAATTCCATACTCATTTACATCATGAATCTGTAAATTTAATCGAGGAAAATTAGATTTTTGTAAAATCTTCCAAAAATATAAAATGAAGATTTGAAAGGCAATCCGCTGTTGGAATTCGATAATTTTTGTATGGTTGAAATCGTATTGTTTGGATTGCATGATTTTTCATCGGGTTCCAAAAAGTGGGTCTCACGTTGACCTTTGGTTGACTTTTTCGAAAATGACTTAAATTAAGTCTCTTTCGAATTATGAATAATTTCTAAAGCTCCAACTGAATTGTTGGCCAATAATTTGATAGGTTTGATTGGTTTGGAGACTAATTCGCAAGGAAATGTTGTGGTCGAGTGATCACTTGAAATTGCAAAATAAGGTAAGTATCGTGGTTAACCTTGACTTGAGGGAATAGAACCATTGAACTGTATGTTATATGAATTTCATGTGTAACGACGTATAGGCGAGGTGACGAGTGCTTATACGTCGTCAAATTGATTGTTTATATATTTATCTGAAAATCATAAATTATTTTCTCTCATATTCCTTGTCTAATACTATGTCTTGAATTCATGCTATAATTGTTACATGCTTATTTGACTTATGTGTCTTAATTGCTACTTAACATTTAGCATATTAAATTGCCTATTTTTCCCTGATTTTCACAATTAATTGCTACTTGTCATTACTTATTTTCTAAATAAATCATAATTATTGTATGCTTGTTGCCTAATAATTTCTTATTAAATATGGTACTTATTGGAGTAGTTTTACATTTAAGTGTTGTTAAATTATATTGTAGGAGTGGGTTGCACGCTGCAACGGATTTTATTTTAAGTTTATATTGTTGGAGCGTGTTGCACGCCGCAATGGAATTTAATTGGAATATTATATTGTTGGATCAGGTTGCACGCTGCAACAGATTTTATTCTATGTTTATATTATTGGAACGGGTTGCACGCCGCAACGAAAATTAATTTAAGAATTATATTGTGGGAACGGGTTGGATACCGCAACAGAATGATAAAAGAAATAATTGGCTATGACTGCTGAATTGACTTCAGTTATTGATATGACTTAATTGTCTTACCTCTATTCCTGTTATTATTATTATTATTATTATTATTATTATTATTATTATTATTATTATTATTATTATTATTATTATTGCGTACAGGTTAATGTAAGCGACTTGCCTTAGCCTCGTCACTTCTTCGTCGAGGTTAGGCTCGACACTTATAGAGTAGGGTCGATTGTACTCATACTACACTCTGCACTTCTTGTGCAGATACCGGAGTTGGTCCCAGCGTCGTACTGTAGATTTGCTCGGATTCAGATATCATAGGAGACTTGAGGTATAGCTACACAATGTTATTAGCTCTGAAGTCCTCTTCTACTTTATCTTAGCTATGTGTTTTTTTTAGATAGTTTTATTTTATTCAGACCCTTGTTTGTATTATTCTAGAAGCTCGTGCACTTGTGACTCCAATCGTGGGATAGTATTTAGACATCGTTATCATTTAGGTTTGTTCATTTAAATTCAGATATTATTCTAGTTGTTAGTTTCTTTACTATTTAATTAAGATGAATTGTTAAAATGGTTAAAATTATTCTAATGTTGGCTTGCCTAGCAAGTGAAATGTTAGGTGTCATCACGGTCCAGAAAGTGGAAATTTTGGGTCATGACAAGTTGATATCAGAGCACTAGGTTACTTAGGTCTCACGAGTCATGAGCAAGCTTAGTAGAGTCTGACGGATCGGTACAGAGACGTCTGTACTTATCTCTCAGAGGCTATGGAGTTTAGGAACAATTTCACTTCTTTTTTTCTCTGCATTGACGATTGAATTCTTCCATTCTTGTTCGTCCGTAGATGGCGAGAACACGCACAACACATACAGTCGGACAGGAGCCGGAGCCTCCAGTGACAGATGCGACTAGGGGCAGAGGCAGAGGTCGCACCAGAGGCAGAGGCAGAGCTCAGTCTAGAGCTTGAGCAACATCACCTGTTGTAGAACGTCAAGTAGATTTAGAAGCGGAGATTACAGATCAGACTGTACCTGTTGGACCAGTTCAGGTCCCGAAAGGATTCATAACTACTCCAGTACTTCAGGACGCTCTAGTCCATTTGGTGAGCCTAATAGAGGGTGTGGCCCAAAATGGTACATTTTCAGTGGCACCAGTCATCTCGCAGACTGGGGGAGGAGCACAAACTCCCTCTACTCCCGCTCCGGAGCAGATAGCTCCTATCACCAGCTGAAGATTCGGGAGCCAGATATCCCAAAGACTGCTTTCAAGACTCGTTATGGTCATTATGTGTTCCTTGTGATATTATTTGGGCTGACAACGCCCCAACATCATTTATGCATTTGATAAATAGTGTATTTTAGCCCTATCCTAAATCATTTGTCATTGTGTTTATTAACGACATTCTGGTATACTTCTGGAGACGAGAGGATCATGAGCAACACCTGAGGATTGTGCTTCAAACTTTGAGAGAAAAGAAGTTATATGCAAAAGTTTCAAAGTGTGAATTCTGATTAGATTCAGTGGCATTCTTGGGTCATATAGTTTTGTGCGAGGGGATCAAGGTAGATCCGAAGAAGATTGAGGCAGTGCAGAGTTGGTCTAGACCGTCCTCAGCTACGGAGATCCGGAGTTTTCTTGGTTTGGCAGGGTATTATCGCCGATTTGTAGAGGGTTTCTCTTCTATTGCTGCACCTATGACCAAATTGACCTAGAAGGGTGCTCCGTTCAGTTGGACCGAGGAATGTGAGGAGAGCTTTCAAAAGCTCAAGACAGATTTGACTACAGCCCCAGTATTGGTATTTCCTACAGGTTCAGGGTCTTATACTGTGTATTGTGATGTGTTACGCATTGGTCTCGACGCAGTGTTAATGCAAGACAGTAGGGTGATTGCTTATGCGTCCAGACAGTTAAAGGTACATAAGAAGAATTATCATGTCCATGATCTTGAATTAGCAACTATTGTTCATGCCATGAAGATGTGGCGGCACTATCTGTATGGTGTCCCTTGTTAGGTCTACACCGATCACCGGAGTCTATAACATCTGTTTAAATAGAAGAATCTTAACTTGCGGTAGCGGAGGTGGTTGGAGTTGCTTAAGGATTATGTTGTCACCATTCTCTATAATCCCGGGAAGGCCAATGTAGTGGCCGATGCCTTGAGTCGTACGGCGGAGAGTTTGGGAAGCTTAGCCTATCTACCAGTAGTAGAGACCCTTTAGCCTTGGATGTTCAAGCCTTGGCCAACTAGTTTGTCAGATTGGATATTTCCGAGTCGAGCCAAGTTTTGGCTTGTGTGGTTTCTCAGTCTTCTCTTTATGATCATATTAGAGAGCGTCAGTATGATGACCCTCATCTACTTGTCCTTAAGGACACAATTCAGCATGGTGATGCCAAGGAAGTCACTATTGGAGATAATGGTGTATTACGGATGCAGGCCACGCTATGTATGCTCAATGTAGATGGTTTGCATGAGTTGATTCTTCAAGAAGCTCATAGTTCGTGGTACTCCATTCACCCAGGTGCCGCGAAGATGTATCGGGACTTGAGGCAGCACTATTGGTGGAGGCAGATGAAGAAGGACATAGTGGGATATGTAACTTGTTGCCTAAATTGTCAGCAAGTGAAGTATGAGCATCAGCAACCGGGTGGATTGCTTCAGAAGTTAGAGATTCCACAGTGGAAATGGGAGCAGATCACTATGGATTTTGTTGTTGGACTCCCACGAACTCAGAGGAAGTTCGATGCAGTTTGGGTGATTGTGGATAGATTGACCAAGTCAGCTCATTTTATTCCTGTGGTTACTACTTACTCTTCGGAGCAGCTGGCTCAGGTTTACATTCGCAAGATTGCCAGGCATACCAGTATCTATCATCTCTTACCAGGGTACGCAGTTTACATCACGGTTCTGGAGAGCCATACAGTGTGAGTTGGTCACTCGGGTGGAGTTGAGTACTGTATTGTACCCTAAGACGGATGAACAGTCCGAGCGCACTATTCAGATATTGGAGGACATACTTCGTGCGTGTGTGATGGATTTTAGGGGTGTTTGGGATCAGTTCTTGCCACTTGCAAAGTTTGCATAAAACAACAATTACCAGTCGAGCATTCATATGGCACCGTATCAGGCTTTGTATGGTAGACGGTGCCGGTCTCCAGTGGGTTGGTTCGAGCCAGGCGAGGCTAGGCTATTGGGTACAGATCTGGTTCAGGATGCTTTGGAAAAGGTTAAATTGATACATGATCGACTTCGTACAGCCTAATCTAGACAGAAGAGTTATGCGGATTGGAAGGTTTGTGATGTTGCATTCATGGTTGGTGAACGGGTCTTTCTCCGGGTTTCGCCCATGAAGGGTGTGATCTCGTCCAATTTCACACCTCAAATCAAGGTTGTGAAGCGATCGATTGCAATAATAGTACCCAATAAGAGTCGAGATCGATTTTCACAAGGAGCTATATATGGGAGTTAGGAGTATATATTGTAGTATGTGAGTTTGACTATCTTAATGTACTCTTCCACAAATTTGGGTTGTTTCTATGTTTAATTTAAAACTAAAATTTCAAAGTTAAGAAATAAAACTAAGAGAATTGTTTTTGTTGTTTTTGAAGTTTTGTAAAAAAACCTAGGGCTTTGACCATCACCTAGGTGTTTGCCTTATGGAATATAGACCTTAATGCTTGTTTTGTTGATTTGGGTATATTATAGCTATCAACTCTCAATTACCCACTCAATACCTCTCAGTTAAAGAGTGATTTTGCCCAATTTGGCTTTCTCAAGTCCAAATAAGTATTGCACAAAACGGTTGATAAAAGCTCAAGTCGGGTTATTACTATCTCTAGGTTGAACCTTTTAATTGGGTATATCAATCTCTCGACTGACCTAATTTCTTGTTAGCCAAGTTGTCCTAGACTAAATCTCTCTTTCTCAAGTAGAGACTAAGTCAAATAGGCATGAACTAATGTTTGCAACCATTAATTCCACAAATTAAAGCATGAACAAGGCAAAATAATAAACACCCAACCATAAATAAGCATCAAATTAAACACCCATAAGGTTTATACACTAGGGTTGGGTCATAACCCTAGTAAAAATCTAGCTACTCGTACTTGAAATTTAAAACAATAGAAGAAGAAATGATAAATAAACTCATATTGTGAAATCAAAATGATAAAATCTATGTTAAAATATCCCAAATTATGAAAAACTACTAAAAGAAGTAAAATGAAACGGCTATTGTAGCTGCTGATGTAAAATATTAACCTAAAATTGTGAAACTTGTCTATTTATACAAGGCTAGAAATTTCGGACAAAATTGCCTTCGGGAGGTTCTGCGGCAGCACAATTCCATGTGCGGTCCGTAGATTTCTTCAACTTATCAGGAACTGGAGGTCTGCAGCCGCATAATTCTGATATGCGACCGCAAGTCATCCTTTCTGCGGTCCGCACTTTTACATATGCTGCCGCAAGGAATCCTTTCTATGGTCCAGACTTTTACATCTGCGGTCGCAACTATGTCTTCTGCGGTCCATACTTTTACACCTACGGCAGCAAGGCGCTTCTTCTGCGGCCGCACAATTCCTTTGCGGTCTGCACTTCTGAGGGACTTGAAATGCACATTCTCTGAACTTTGTTCCTAGCCATCATTTGCGGCCGCACAATTCATATGCGAACCGCACTTTTCACAAAGGTCTGCTGGCCTTTCCTTCATCATATGCAGCCGCAGATGATATTCTGCAGTTCGCACTTGTGAGCTTCTGTGCCTTTTATGGCCTTGAGTTTAGATTACTCCTTTTTGAGTTGGATTTCATATCGGAAGTCCATCTTCCAATATTCCTGCAATTTAAGCACATTTTATCAGTTTTTAGGAACACAATTAAACGCTTTTGGACTAAAATAAAAGCTAATAGGTGCTAATAAGTAGTCAAAATCCCCACTAATCAATCCCCCAAACTTAAGTTTTTTCTTGTTCTTAAGCAAATAGATTAGTTCCTACCTCCACAAGTTAAGGTCCATTCCAGCTAATCAAAAGTGAGTCATTCACACATCAATTGGGACCAACAATTACCCATACCACTTATGTATTATCAACAAAGCAACAAGTTAAACTTTTATGCACATATAGTTCTAATATGACACTTGAGCATCAAGAGTTGACTTTATTCATCAAGGAAGCTCACTCTTTCATGTAGGTCATTGTGGATCCCAAACTCCTCCTCCTCTACTCTCCATTTGCCTGTCTCGCTTAAGAATTTTATCACTCAATCCAAAAATTTGTGAAAGCTTCTCTCATCTCTCTCAAAAGAATATCGCAAGTACGGCTTTAAGTACCATTGGCTTGCCCCTCATGTAGATCGCCACTAATGTAAGCTCACTCAGCTTGAAATCACGTAGGGATTTTTCGAAATGCAATGAAGGCTTTTGGACTAAGGTTGGAAATGCTATGATAGAGCGGGTTCATCTTTCCTTAAGCGCTCCATTTTCTGTTCTCGGCTCATGCTTTGCCAATTCTTTGAGGCATTTTCTTTTCCTTGGGGGGGACTAGAGAGACTTAGCATCACTCTTTCTTGATCATGACATTCATTTTCTCCCTCTTTGATTTCTCCACACATTGCATCATTACTTTTCTTTGAATCTCATTAACTCTTCCACTTATTCACTTTCGTTTTGCATCTTTCTTTTTGTTCTTTCCTTTTCTTGCTTTTCCTTCTCTTCATTTCTTTTCTATTTTTGTTCCTTGATACCTCTTTCAAGTTTCTCATCTCTCCCCCAAACTTCCTTGTCACGACAAAACAGGTAAAGGCTTGTAACATGGTTATCTAATGAGAAATGTTCGAGGATCAAATGGGTTGAATAGGGATAACAACATTGGTGGGCAATGGAAAAATTTAAGCGGGTCAAGGAGAGCCTACAATCACTTCTCAAGCCAAGCAAAACTTAAGATTTCATCTTGAAACACATTCGGGGAAAGTTCTAGACCATTCGCAAGGGTACTTAGACTTACAAAAAAATATCTCACCTCTCACGCAGCTGGATTGCTAAAGAGGATAGAGCCGAGGGCCCACAACGACCATAGTCAAGATTGAAAATCACTATGGTTCGATTAAACCACTCGATGATTGCCTAAGTCAACACAAGAGGCACCAGGTCACTAACTAGAGTTATTTCTTTTCAAAAACCTTGTTTTTAACCATAAGCACGTAGTTAAGTGTGTTGGTACTAAGTGAAGCATGTTTGACTCTTCGAGCATGACTTAATTAGGTCTTTTTATTCATTACTACTACTATTATTACCTAAATACCAAAAAAAGACTCAATCCCTTAAGAAGGTTGTCACGCCATCCATCGTTGGGAAGAGTCACCCGGTTCACACAAAAACTACCTTTGGAAAGAACCGTGGCATTAAGAAAACTAAAGGCTTATTATCCACTAAATCATATAAACCACAGACCTTTGAAATTTGTGGTCCTAAACAATTCAAAAAGGGCCCAAGAGTATTTATGTGGTTATAAAAGCTTCTCATTAAGGGTAGAATTATAAAATTAAGCTAAATTGTTTCCAATTTAGAAAGGGGTCATTCTTTTTGGAACGGACCAAAAAGGAAATAGGTTCACATAAACTGGAATGGAAGTAGTATCCGTTATTACAAACTAATTTGTCTCAGAATCATCAAACTATAACAAATAAACTCCACCACCACCCCCCTCCCCCCCGAATAAAAATAAGCATTGTCCCCAATGCTTAACAAAATAAGGGTAAAGAAAAGGTAAGAGTGAAGAAAACTCCCTATGGCTCTGTGGCCATCTCTGTGTCCCCACCAGTGTGACCGGCCTTAGCCTCATCCAACTGGATCTCATCATCCTCAACTGCAGGAGTGGCTGGGTTGGTCAACATCTGATGTACTGCCTAGGCAGTATTAGCAGCAATGTCTGGCTCCTCAGACTGGCCAGCTGGTGTTGTATGTGCTATAGGATCTGGGCCTGGGTGGTGCTGGTCAATCAGCATATCAAATGGAATGTCTCTGGCTACTGCAAGCTTGGTAACTTGTCCACTGACCTCTTGGAATCCTGGACTTCCGCATCTTCTTCACTTCCTTTCCCAGCTCTTCTATTACTGACCCATGTTGCACCAAATTGGCCATAATTGTGTTCTGATTCTCCAAGAGCTTCTTCAAAGTTTCTTCAACTATGGGTGGAATCTGGGGTGCCAGAATGGATGACTATGCTTCAACATTACTGGATATGTTAGACAGCTTTGCAGTAGCTATCTGCATCCAGTTGTTAAGGCTCGCCAGTGTCTGGGAGACTCGCAACGCAGATAGTGGAGCAGTGGGCATCGACACCGGCTTCAAAGCCGAGGTGGAAGGCACTGAGGCTGAAGGTGGGGGCATAGATGTTGCACTGGCTGAAGGCTTTGCTGAAGTGGATGGAATATTGGTTGTCTCTACAACTACCACTGATGGCTCATCAGACTGGCGTATGGTGGTAGTTGGCTGACCGTTTTTCTTAGGGTTGTGTGCATCCATCAGAGAAAACCATAAGAAGGGCTTCTTAGCCCTAACCTTTGTATCAAAATATCTCGGCTCCTCCCGTGCATCAATAAGATACTCAATAGTGGTGTTGGCATACGGGTAGGAGGTATCAGCTTGCTTGGCGACCACAGATATATTGGCCAACATCACAGCACCCACATTAATCGGTTACCCGGCCATGATAGAGGTGACTAGAACTGCCCGCAGGATAGAAAGATTTGTTTCATTCTGGCACGGGTCTAATCTGCTGCAGACAAAGGTCTGCCATCCCTTCGCCTCAAAGTTCAGGGTGTTCCTCTGAATAGGAACCCCTGTTGTGATCCATGGTGGTGGTGGCCCCGGAGCTGCAAGAATCTCAGCTACCATGGGCGAGCTGCATCTCCCATTGCCAACTTCTCCAAGTACTGTGCAGGCTCAACATCATCAAACCCCAAGTAGGTGCTCAATGTGTGCTGGTCAAAACACACCTTCAGATTCCTTACATTAGTTACTGTTGTCCCTTTCTTTATGTGTGCCACATTGGTGTAGAACTCCTGGACAAGATATTCTTTTGGATCCACTACACTCTGGGTGAACCACATCCACCCTTTCTGCTCTCGGAGCTGCCTCAAGGCTGCTGGATTGTACTTTTCAAGGTCTTTCAATTGGAACTATCGCTTAAGAGTGATCGATCTCACTGGCCACCACCCACAGAAACTTGTGAAGGCAGCCAGACTGACAAACCGGTCCTCCCAGACCTCTTTCTTCTTCGACCGCTCAAGGCCGGCAACTGTAGTATCTCCTCATCGGCCATCATCTGGAATATCATTAAATGTAGTCGTTGGTGCCTCAGGGACAGGTGTAGAAGAGGGCTTAGAAGCCTGACTGGCACTCTCCGAACCCTCGGAGGTGCTATATACTGTGGAGGGCTCGTCTCGGAGTTGATACCTTCCCGGTGGCTTTGATTGGATAGCTAATTGCTCTTGGACTGAGTTGCCCTCCGATGCTTCCCTAGATGGGGCATAAGAACTGGATTCGAAGGGCTCTGCATTTATTCCTCGGTCGGTTGTAGCCTTCTTTGTGATTATCTTTTGGAGGGCGTGGGGTAAAGTACTTTTTACTCGGCCCCTGGAAGGTTCATCCCTCCCCTTTGAAGTATCTCATCTACCTCGAGATCTGACCATTTTTTATAACAAGCAACAACAGGTGTCAGTTATAATTCAAGTGTAAACATACAAGAACACACCAGAGAGACATTGAACAACAAAGTGTAAAACATGCTTGTAAGGTAGGGGAGTGCGGTCCGCATAATTATAAGTGCGGCCACAGGCTGGGCATTACGGACCGTACAATTTAATCTTGCGGCCGCAGAATTGGATATTCGGTCCGCACAATATCCAGTGCGACCGCAAAATTTCTATTGCGGCCGCACATAAGAGTCATCAAATTGACAACTCTCTGATAACAGAGAACTAGTCGTTCTGCGGCCGCGATAGGATTTTTGCGGTCCGCACAATTTTCAGTGCGGCTGCAGAATCATACTTGACCCAAGTCCCTAATCTCAACTTTTGTGGAGCGCACAATTTCTTGTGCGACCGCAGATTTCAAAACAAATACTATCAGAGATTCTAGGGTTTGCAATATTTTGCACAAATTTGACATGGTGGCATTGTATAAGCATGAAAAACTGTTTACCCATTCCCCATAAAGCAAGTACTGGTTGACCCGCTACAATTCACCCCAAAAGATTGTTCAAATAGATTCATAGACAAATGGTTCACAATTTTGCTAAAAATTAAAAGAAATTAATCAAGTTGATGATGCATACCAGAGATGAATTTGTGTAAGAGATGGGTGATCAACAATTGTTAGCTTGTGAGCACCTAATTTAACACAAATTTTCAATTTTAACACTTTGTGAGCTTAGAGAGGTAAGAGGAGGAACAATGCCCATCAACCCCTATTTATAGTGAAGGAGTTCTGGCAGGTGAGAGGGAGGTGAGTGCGTCTGCAGAATTCCTACTGCAGTCCGCACTCTGCTACCTGGGGCTCAAAAGCCCTTGTTGATTTGCGGTCCGCAGAATAAGCTGTGCGGCCGCAGATTTAATTGTGGTTCGCATAATATGAGTTGCGGCCGCAGATTGGCTATTTCTCTGACAAACCAACTTCAGAGAGTTGGCATTTTTCATTTTCAATTTGTGCGGTCCGCACTGCAATTGTGTGGCCGTAGTTCGCTTTTTGCTGTAGCAACCAATTGCGATATCCGCACTTTGTTCCACATTTAGCCAAATTCTGGGCAGAATTCCTGTAGAGAACACTCATTCCTACAACACACTTCAAATCCAGTTAGCACAAAAATAACACCTAACTATAAAAGAAGAAAAGAAAAGAAAAAGAAACATGGGTTGCCTTCCAAGAAGCGCCTCATTTAACGTCGTGGCACGACGCAGAGTACCATCATTTGAAATGAATAACTGCCACCACGTGGCCATCATAAACCTTTCCCAAATAATGCTTCACCCGGTGACCATTGACTCGGAATACCTCATCATTTTTGTTCTTTAAGTCTAATGCACCAAAAGGTGTCACACCTACAATTTCAAAGGGACCACTCCACTTACATTTTAGCTTTCCTGGAAACATCTTCAACTGTGAGTTGAACAACAACACAAGATCGCCCACCTTGAACTCCTTGTTCCAAATGTATTTGTCATAAAGGTACTTCATCTTCTCTTTGTATAAGGACGAACTTGCATATGCATGGTACCGGAACTCATCCAATTCATTCAAATGTGCAACCCGCAAGTTAGCGGTTACATCCCAATCAAGATTCAACTTCTTTAAATCCCACATGGCTTTGTGTTCAAGTTCCACCAGAAGATGAAAGGCTTTGCCAAACACCAAACGGTATGGAGAAATCCCGATAAGAGTTTTGAAAGCAATCTGATAAGCCCATAGTGCATCATCAAGCTACTTTGACCAATCCGTCCACTTAGCATTCACCGTTTGGTCAAGATACTCTTTATCTCCCGGTTGGAGACTTCCACTTGACCGCTAGCTTGTGGATGATAGGGAGTCATAACTTATGAGTGACACCATACTTGCTAAGCAAAGTGTCAAAAGCCTTCTTGCAAAAATGTGACCCCCATCGTTTATGATAGCCCGCGGAGTACCAAATCTTGTGAAAATATTCTTCTTCAAGAACGCCACCACACTTCACGCTTCATTGTTGGGTAGAGCAATGGCCTCAGCCCATTCAGACATATAATTAACTGCGACCAAGATGTAGGTGTTTCCACAAGAACTCACAAAAGGACCCATGAAGTCAATACCCCACACATCAAAGATATCAATCTCCAAAATGGTAGTGAGAGGCATTTTATTCTTCTTCGAGATTCCACCGGCCCGTTGGCATTCATTACATCTTTTCACCATATCATTTTGATCTTTGTAAAGAGTGGGCCAATAGTAACCGTAACTTAGCACTTTGGCCGTCGTTCTTGCTCTGCCATGGTGACCACCATAAGGCAAAGATCAAGAATAACATTTTGCTCTTTGTCCGGTACACATCTTCTACTTACCCCATCCGTTCAAATCCGGAAAAGGTATGGCTCGTCCCAATAATAATATTGACAATCCCGTTTGAGCTTCTTCCTTTGATTTGAAGATAACTCATCCGGGATGATTCCACACACAAGGAAGTTTGCTAGATTCGCGAACCACGGCACCTCCTTCATTGAAATGGCCAAGGGTTGCTCGTCGGAAAAGGAGTCATTGATTTCAAGGCCATCATGCGGCCTCCCCTCCTCCTCCTCCAAATGAGACAAGTGTTCTGCCACTTGATTTTCACTCCCTTTTAGATCTTGGATGTCAATATCAAACTCTTGCAACAATAGCACCCATCTCATAACTGATCTTTTGAATCTTTCTTGCTCATAAAATAGCGAAGTGCCGCATGATTTGTATGAACAATAACCTTTGCACCTATCAAGTATGGTAGGAACTTCTCAATTGCAAACACAATGGCAAGGAGCTCTTTCTCTGTAATGGTGTAATTGACTTGGGAATCATTCATGGTCTTACTAGCATAGAAGACCAGATGAAAAACCTTGTTAATGTGTTGCCCCAAAACTTATCCAACCGCTACATCACTAGCATCGTACATGAGCTCAAAAGGAATACTCTAATTAGGAGCGGTGATAATGGGAGCGGCTGTCAACTTGAACTTTAGCAATTCAAAGGCTCTCATGCAATCATAATAGAAGTGAAACTTAGCATCTTTCTCTAAGAGCTTGCACAACGGGTTCACCACTTTAGAAAAATCCTTTATGAAGCGTCGGTAGAACCCCGCATGACCCAAGAAACTTCGCATACCTTTTACTGAGGTTGGAGGTGGAAGTTTAGAAATCGCCTTTATCTTTGCCTTGTCGACCTATATGCCATTCTTTGAAATTTTGTGGCCAAGGATAATGCCTTCCTAGACTATGAAATGGCATTTCTCCCACTTTAGCACCAAGTTCATTTCTTTACACCTTGCCAATACTCTATCCAAATTTGCCAAGCAATCATCAAAGGAATCCCCGATTACTGAGAAGTCATCCATGAAGTCTTCAAGGTAGTCCTCTACCGTATCCGTAAAGATTGCCATCAAACACCTTTGATAAGTCGCTGGTGCATTACATAAGCCAAATGGCATCCGCTTGAAAATGAAAGTGATAGTTGTTTTCTCTTGATCTTCCGGAGCAATAAGGATTTGGTTGTAGCCCGAATATCCATCTAGAAAGCACGGCCGGCCAACCTACCAAGCATTTGGTCAAGGAAGGGAAGTGGAATATGGTCTTTCCTCGTGACTTTGTTTAGCTTGCGATAGTCCATACACACTCTCCAGCCAGTCATCATTCTTGTGGGAATCAACTCGTTCTTGTCATTGGTGACCACTGTCATGCCCCTTTCTTTGGGACATATTGCACCGGAGAAGTTCATGAACTATTGGAAATGGGATAGACAGCCCTGACATCCAACCATTTGATAATCTCCTTTTTGACCACGTCTTGCATAGCTTCGTTGAGTCTCCTTTGATGTTCAATAGATGGTTTGCCATCCTTCTCCAAATTAATCTTGTGCATCCAAAATGCGGGGCTTATTCCCCGAATATCCACCAAAGTCCACCCAATAGCCTTCTTCCTCTTGTGGAGCATCACCAATGTGGAGTCAACGTGTATGTTAGTCAAACAAGAGGAAAGAATAACCGGTAAAGTAGAACAAAGGCAAAGAAATTCATACCTAAGATGTGGATGCAATGGCTTCAACTCCAAGGTAGGAGGCTCTTCAATTGAAGGCTTTGTAGGAGGAATTTTCCTATTCTCAAGATCCAAGGAAAGTTTCCGGGGTGCATAGTTGTACGACCCCATTCCTTGTAAAGAATTGACACATTCCATGAAGCTATCTATCTTGTCATCATCAAAGTTGAGAAAGATGGCCTCCAACATATCACCCACATTAATCGTGGCATTTGTATCATCAATAATCACATTGGTCACCAAGTCTACGAAAGAACACACTTCATTGCTATTTGGTTGCCGCATAGATTTGCACATGTGGAACACCACCTTTTCATCACCTACCCAGAAAGTGAGTTTTCTGGCTTCCACATCAACAAGAGCCTTCCCTGTAGCAAGGAAAGGTCTTCCAAGAATAATCGGCACCTCATAGTCCACTTCACAATCAAGAATAACAAAATCCGCTGGAAGAATAAACTTATCAACACGAACCAATACATCTTCAATCACTCCCAACGGTCTCTTCATTGTATGATCGGCTATTTGTAATCTGATAGATGTGGGTCTTAGTTTCCCAATTCCTAAGGTCTTGAAAACCGAATAAGGCATCAAATTGATACTTGCCCCAAGATCACAAAGAGCTTTAGAAAACTAGGCACTTCCAATGGTACAAGGGATTGTGAAAACATCGGGATCTTCCAATTTAGGAGCCATCAAATGCACAATCGCTCTCACTTGTTGAGTGAATTTGATAGTTTCAAAATTCATGGACTTCTTCTTTGTAACCAAGTCCTTCATAAACTTTGCATAACCGGGCATTTCCTCCAAGGCTTTAACTAATGGCACATTTATTGAGAGACTCTTCATCATGTCAATGAACGTCTTGAATTGATTCTCGCCATTTTCCTTGGCGAGCCTTTGAGGATATGGAGGAAGTGTCTTAGGCAATGGTGCTTTAGCCTTTTGCACTACCGGTTCCGGTATGTCAATAACATGATCCCTAGACGGGTTCACTTCCTCTTGAGTTTCTTCCATGGTGTCATCAATATCAATCCGCACTTCATCATTTGCTTGCACCACATTGTTCGGGATATGTTCTTCTTCTACTACTTGATCATCATCCACAAGTTGCCTTTGACTTGAGGTGGGTGCATTCCCACCTCTTCCACTTCTTGTAGTAACGGCCATGGCATGCCTCATATTTTTCCCACCCTTTGGGTTCACCTTCTCCATCATTTGCTTGAACATGTTCTCAATACGGACCGTTTCATTGTTGGAAGAACTAGGACCATGGGAAGGATTAAGAGGTAGTTTGCTAGATTGTTGATACATCAGGGGCCTTTGAAAATCCGACCCCCGATTTCTTTGATTGTTATTCCACCCGCCTTGATGGTTGCCTCCCCAATTGCCTTGGTTATTATTGTTATGCCAATTCCCTTTATTATTACCTCCACTCCAATTGCCTTGATTGTTGTTGTTATACCAATTACTTTGATTGTTTCCACCACTCCAATTACCTTGATTGTGAGAATTCCAATTTCCTTGATTGTTTTGAGGTCTCCCTTGTTATTGGCTTGGGCCTTGGAAGTTATTTCTTTGCCCTTGAAAGTTGTTCACATATTGGACTTCTTCTTCTTGGTCATTGTAGGAATCCTCTTGCTCAAACCCACTATCTTCTTGTACAAAATTTTCCACTCTTTGTTGCATTTGCGGAACCCTTTATTCTTCGTTTGTTCACCATCATGTTTACTCCCTCCATTGCATTGACTTGCCTCGGGTTTTGCACTTGTTGAAGTTGAGCTTTTGCCAATTGGTTCATGGTGGTGGTCAATTCGGCTATGGCTTGCCCATGGTCATGCAATTCTTTGTGAAGGTGAATTACATTGGGATTCCCTTGTGGAACATTAGCCTGGGATTGCCACGCCGATGAAGTATCCTCCATCTCATCCAAAATATCACACGCCTCCGCATAAGGCATAGTCATAAAATTCCCACCGGCAAGTTGATTCACTACACATTGGTTGGTTGTATTGATTCCCCGATAGAATGTTTGTTGAATCATGTTCTCCGTCATATCATTGTTGGGGCATTCTTTCTCCATTGTTCTATACCTTTCCCATATCTCTTGTAGTGGTTCATTAGGCTCTTTCTTGAATGCTAGAATTTTATCCCGAAGAATAGCCATGTCCCCGGGAGAGAAGTACTTAGAAATAAATTTCTTTGCTAATTCATCCCAAGTATGAATGGAATGATTTGGAAAACGTTTCAACCAATCTAAATCTTTTCCCCGTAGAGAGAAGGGAAAAAACCTATAGCACTTGCATACCCTTTATTCGGCAACACCCGGTGTGGAGCCGCTCGTGGTGGAGGTGAGAGTGGAGCGGGCACATTGTCATGAGGCACTCAACCTCATCTATTAGCTTGAGGTTCAAGAGGGACCTCATCCATTTGATCAACCTCAATGTCCACATCCCCCAAAGGTAAGTTTCCGAGATCATTGTTTGCCATGATTGCACCTACAATTTCTCAACACGTTAGTAACAAGGAAGGAAAAGAAGATCTTCCCAAAACCATACCTAAATATATAGCTAACACCATTTTTAGCTCCCCAGCAACAACGCCAAAAATTGATCTCGTCCAATTTCACACCTCAAATCATAAGTTATGAAATGGTCGATTGCAATAATAGTACCCAACAAGGGTCGGGATCGATTTCTACAGGGAGATATATATGAGAGTTAGGAGTATATATTGTAGTATGTGAGTTTTACTATATTAATTTACTCTTCCACAAATTTGGGTTGTTTCAATGTCTAATTTAAAACTAAGATTGCAAAGTTAAGAAATAAAACTAAGAGAATTATTTTTGTTGTCTTTCTATTTTTGTAAAAAAACCTAGGGCTATGACCATCACCTAGGTGTTTGCCTTATGGGATATAGACCTTAATACTTGTTTTGTTGATTGGGGTGTATTATAGCTATCAACTCTCAATTACCCACTCAATACCTCTCGGTCAAAGAGTGATTTTTTTCCAATTTGATTTTCTCAAGTCCAAATGGGTATTGCACAAAACGGTTGATAAAAGCTCAAGTCGTGTTATTACTATCTCTAGGTTGAACCCTTTAATTGGGTTTATCAATCTCTCGATTGACCCAATTTCTTGTTAGCCAAGTTGTCCTAGACTAAATCTCTCTTTCTCAAGTAGAGACTAAGTCAAATAGGTATGAACTAATATTTGCAACCATTATATCCACAAACTAAAGCATGAACAAGGCTAAATGATAAATACCCAACCATAAATAAGCATAAAATTAAACACCCATAAGGTTTACACACTAGGTTTGGGTCACAACCCTAGTAAAAATCTAGCTAGTCATGCTTGAAATTGAAGAAATTGAAGAAGAAATGATAAATAAACTCATATTGTGAAATCAAAATGATAAAATCTATGTTAAAATATCCCAAATTATGAAAAACTACTAAAAGAAGTAAAAAGAAATGGCTATTGTAGCTGCTGATGTCAAAAATTGACCTAAAATTGTGAAACTCGTCTATTTATACAGGGCTAGAAATTTCAGACAAAAATGCCCTTCGGGAGGTTCTGCGGCCGCACAATTCCATGTGTGGTCCGCAGATTTCTTCAAATTGTCAGGAACTGGAGGTCTGCGGCCGCATAATTCTAATATGCGGCCGCAAGGCATCCTTTTTGCAGTCTGCACTTTTACATCTGCGGCCGCAACTATGTCTTTTGTGGTCCATACCTTTACACCTGCGGCCGCACAATTCATGTGCATTCCGCACTTCTAAGGGATTTAAAATGCACATTCTCTGAACTTTGTTCCTATCCATCGTTTGCGGCAGCACAATTCATGTGCGGACCGCACTTTGCACAAAGGTCTACTAGCCTTTCCTTCATCATATGCAACCGCAGATGATATTCTGTGGTACGCACATGTGAGCTTATGCACCTTTTATGGCCTTGAGTTTAGATTACTCCTTTTTGAGTTGAATTTTATCTTGGGAGTCCATCTTCCAATATTCCTGCAATTTAGCACATTTCATAAGTTTTCGGGAACACAATTAAATATTTTTGGACTAAAACAAAAGCTAAAAGGCGCTAATAAGTAGTCAAAAGCCCCACTTATCAGGGTGTTATGAGATTCAGGAAGAAGGGCAAATTTAGCCCCAAGTATATCGAGCCTTTTGAGATTCTCGAGAGAGTTGGAGAGGTGGCTTACAGACTTGCACTACCACCTAGTCTCACTGCAGTTCATCCAGTGTTCCATGTTACCATGCTCCAGAAGTATCACGGCGATCCATCTCATGTGTTAGACTTCAGCTCAGTCCAGTTGGACAAGGATCTATCTTATGTTGAGGAGCCAGTGGCCATTTTGGACAAACGGGTTAGAAAGTAGAGATCGAAGAGCATTGCTTTAGTAAACATTCAGTGGAGGGGTCATCCGGTTAAGGAGGCGACTTGGGAGACCGAGCATGATATCTGTAGCTGTCATCCTCATCTTTTCACCACTTCAGGTATGTCTCTATACTCGTTCGAGGACTAACGTTTTTTTTAAGAGGGGGAGAATGTAATGACCCGGCCGATCGTTACGAATACTTTAACCCCAAATTATTTTTCCTCAATGCTATATCATGGTGTTGTAACTCGTCGGGGTGTTTGGTTTTTGGATTCGGAATGAAAAGGGACACATAGTTCCTAAGTTAAAGGCTTAAGTTGAAAAGGTTGAATGGATGTTGATTTATGTGTAAAAGTCCCCGAAATAGAGTCCTGATGATTCCAATAGCTCTGTATGGTGATTTTGGACTTAGGAGTGTGCCTGAAAAATTATTTGGAAGCCCGTAGTTAAATTAGGCTTGAAATGGCTAAAATAGAAAATTAGGTTTGAAAGTTTGACCGAGGAGTTGACTTTTTGATATCGGGGTTGAAATTCGATTCTGAAAATTTGAATAGGTCTGTTATGTCATTTATGACTTGAGTGCAAAATTTGAGGTCAATCGGACTTGATTCGATAGGTTTCGGCATCGAATGTAGAAGTTGGAATTTCTTAGTTTTATTAGGCTTGAATTGGGGGTATGATTCGTATTTTTAGCGTTGTTTGATGTGATTTGAGGCATTGACTAAGTTCGTATGATATTTTAGGACTTGTTTGTATATTCTGGCGGGGTCCCGAGTACCCCGAGTGTGATTCGGATCGAAATCGGATCAATTTTTGGACTTAGGTAAATTCTGAAATTTGCAGCTTCTGGTGTCATCGCACCTGCGGAGGGACTGATCACAAGTGCGGACTCGCACAAGCGAGCTGTGGCTAGCAGAAGCGAACAAAGGGGCTGCCCAGTGGAGTCACAAAAGCGGAACAAACTCCGCAGAAGCGAAGGCGATTTTGCGATAGAAGGAACCGTAGAAGCGAGAGAAACGCAGAAGCGGGAGACGGGGTCGCACCTGCGGTTGCGCAGAAGCGGACCACTGTCCGCAAGTGCGAAGGAAGCTTTCCATTGCTTCTTCGCAGAAGAGGAAATGCAGTCGCAAATGCGACTCGGCAGAAGCGATAATTGGTCTGCAAATGCGAAAATACCTAGACAGAACATATAATTCAGGGGTTGACCATGTTTACCCATTTTTGGATTTTAAGAGCTCGGGTGAGGCGATTTTCAGGAGATTTTTCAAGGAAAACATTGGGGTAAGAGTTCCTAACTTAATTTTGGTTAAAATACTCAAGTCTATGGTTATTTTTAACATTTAATTAGTGATTTAAGTTGAAAAATTATGAAAACCCTCTTGGTTAAATTTGAAGATTTGAGGGCCGAATTGTTATCGAACTTTAGTAATTTTGGTATGATTGGACTCGTGGTTGAATGGGCGTTCATATTTTATAACTTTTGTCTGGTTCCGAAATATGGGAACCGCTGGTGATTGTATAGTGGAATTTCAGATTTTTGTTAGAAAAATTAGTATTTTCATTTGGAATTAATTCCTATAACTTGTATTGATTGTATCGAATTTAGTGTTTTGGCTAGACTCGAGTCATTCGGAATTGGATAATCGAGGAAAAGGCCTACTAGTGGATTGGATTAACGCAAGTCGAGGTAAGTGACTTGTCTAACCTTGTGTGGGAAAAACTTTCCTTAGGATTGGTATTGTTATGAAAATTATGATGTGTTGAAAGTCGTGTACGCGAGTTGACGAGTGTGTACACGGGCTAGATGTGGAAAATTCTGATTTTAAATTGTGTAGATCTCTGTCACATATTAATTAAATTATTTTATCCTATTATACTCATCATCATTGGTCTGTTTATTTTATATTTTAAATTTGCCTTACATTTTTCTGCTAATTTCTTTACCTGTTTAGTTGAAACTTTATTTCTTTTATTCTATGCTCATTATTTGAAAGTTGGATTTCTTAATTGAATTATTATTAATATGAAGTATTTGACATTTAAAATTTGGTATTGAGGCAAAGTGTTAAATTTGTGAAATATTATTTTTGGTTGGGTTATTCACTCTCGAATATTTTGTTGAGATTTTTGTATACATTGTGATTGAGTCGCGAGCTCCTTATTGTGGAAAATAATGTTATTGTTGATTTATTTGGCAAGTTGAAATAATTGAGTACTTGAGGTGCGAATTGTGATAAATTATGATATTGATACGCATGCGATATGATAAGGTGGGCTTGATACGCGTGGCTAGTAGGGGAACTACTAGAAGTCATGCGGTGTTAAGAGTGGCTAAAACGCGGGATACTATTTCGGGAAAAATAATTTCTTTAAAACTAAATGTGAAGGCTCCCGCGGTGATATAAGGAAAAGAAATATTGTAAATTTATTTATAATTTGGGACTACGAGGCGGTACCTCAGGAGTGCCCTTGTTGATATTTTCCTATTGGTGTACTTGTCTTGATTGTTTGGTTTTTCCCTAAATATGTAAATTTATGTTTTCTTCCGTGATGTATTATTCGCTCTTACTCTGTGCAGTTAAATTATGACATACTCCTTAGTTGATTCACTTCCATTATTATTATTATTATTATTATTATTATTATTATTATTATTATTATTATTATTATATTGTTAAACTGTTCGCCCTGTCTTTTATTATTTCCAGTAGGACCCTGACCTGGTCTCGTCACTACTCTATCGAGGTTACGCTTGGCACTTACTGGGTACCGCTATGATGTACTCATACTACGCTTCTGTACATCTTTTTATGCAGATCCAGGTACTTCCTACCAGACCAGGTATCAGTGAGCTAGTCTGTACGCGGAGACCTCAAGGTACATTTGTCAGCGTCCGCAGACCTCGAAATCCCCCTCTATCTTTATTATGTTGTTTTTCTTATCTTCATTAGACACTGATGTTTAAAGACACTTAGTATTTCTCTTAGAAGCATGTGACTTATTTCTACCGAGTTTTGGAAGTTGTAACTATTTTGAATCGCGTTTTGATTTATTTTATATGTTGAAATTTGAGTTTCAGTTTTGTATTCTATTATTCTGTAAAAATCGTTAGGCTTACCTAGTCTTAGAGATTAGGTGTCATCACGACATTCTACGGAGGAAAATTGGGATCCTTATAATAACACTTAATTGCTGTCCCGTTATCATAATTGTAAAAAATATGTAATAAAAATTACATATACGCAAACAGCAGCTATACAATACATAAGATATATTTTTGCGTGACATGAGCCGCCTTATTTACTTATTTATCCTATCTTGGTTTCATCATCGAATAATGTTAAAGATTTGACATATTTTTACTATTTCCAAAACTTGAAAACCACATTCCTTTTTTTAGGACTTTGAGATTAACTCAATTTTTTCGTTATCAAATCTTTTCTTATTAAATTATGTAATTTAACAATGTGAATATGAAATCTTCTCATGATGGCTGTGATTCAAAAAGGTTCGCAATTTGAACTTAGAATATCAGGCATACTACTATTGACTGTCAAATGGTTATCTTAATATTCCAAAAGGTCCAAAAAAAAATAATATTCCCCCAAAAAATAATATTCCAAAAGGTCTGCATTTGATCGGATTGCATTCATCAACTGTTAGTATTATATATGTTAAAGTTCTAAAGGTTTTGGCTGCATCTACTACGAAGGAGCAGATATAAAAATGAAAAATGAAAAGTCACTACAATTAATTGGTGGATTTAGTAACCTGAAAAAACAAAAGGCAACTTTTTAGAGCATGTTAAATTGTATTGGTAATGTAAAACGATATTACTTTTTAAATGAATATAAGATAAATTGTTAAGTGTTTAAGAATATGTATGCACTATGGTGAAAACAACATGTACATATACAATCAGGTTAAGCATAAGGTAATTATAGATAATTTTTTATGATTATTATTAATTGATAACCTAGTAAAAAATGGTGAAACTAACTTGTTATCAAAGATTAAAAATTATTGATACTTAAAATATCTAGACTACTAGTATATATAACTTAAATCCAATCCTTTATACAATGGAACAAACACAAGTGTTTAGAGCGGGAAAAAAAAGACTCTATACGCAGTCACTTTTTTTTCCGGTTCCATTTATTATTTCCAAACGGAAAAAAATAAAAAATAGTCATATTTACAACTGGTAATTGAAAAATAGCCACAGTTTAATAAATAATCGAAATTTAAGCCACGTTTTCATATAACGATAAAATATGAACAAAAATATCCGTAAAAATGCAAAAATATTCTAGCATAATCTGCTGGGGTTCGAATTTTTACATATAAGCTTTCAGCATAATGTGTTGGAATTTCATAATATGCTGGAGTTCCAACGTAATATGGGGGAAGTTTATATGCAGGAGCTCCATGATCCAGCATATTATGCTGGAACTTTCCGTGTGCTGGAGTTCCAACATAATATGTTGGAAGTTTATATGTAGAAGCTCCATAATCTAGCATATTATGCTGGAACTTTCCGTGTGCTGGAGTTCCAACATAATATGTTGGAAGTTTATATGTAGAAGCTCCATAATCTAGCATATTATGCTGGAACTTTCCGTGTGCTGGAGTTCCAACATAATATGTTGGAAGTTTATATGTAGAAGCTCCATAATCTAGCATATTATGCTGGAACTTTCCGTGTGCTGGAGTTCCAACATAATATGTTGGAAGTTTATATGTAGAAGCTCCATAATCTAGCATATTATGCTGGAACTTTCCGTGTGCTGGAGTTCCAACATAATATGCTGGAAGTTTATGTGCAGGAGCTCCATAATCCTGCATTTATGCTGAAACTTTTCGTGTTTCAGCAAATAGTGGCTATTTTTAATGACTTTACAAATGTTGGCTATTTTTCAATTATCAATACGAAAACTGGCTAGCCCGTGCTATTTTCACATTCCAAACCCACAATTACAGTCGACTCTTGAGTATATTTATGCAGAATGCGTTACTTAGAATATATTTTTTCCTTCTTTTTCGATACTTAATTATCCATAGCGTTATCGTCTAGGGTATTTTAATAAAACAATCTCATTGAGAAACATACCATGCAATTTTTCGGTTCCCTACTGTTTAGCCTCAAAATCGAATAACAATTAAATTTTTAAATAGTTTTAAGGATACGCGGATTAATTCGATTCAAAACGATAAATTAAGTTACTATTGAACAAACAAAGATAAAATAAATTCAAACCACACGAGTAGAATAGTTCCAGCCTTAGTGAAATAGTCACCCTCGAGTCGTGCACACCACGACCAGCACCAATGAAGAAGAGAAAGAGTTAGTGACAGAGAAAATAACGATATATTACTTTGGTATGTGTGTTACAATACCTTTAATGAATTATCATACTTCCTTTATATAGTAGGGGAATCCTATTCTAGGTACAACTATATAAAAGGACCTTCCTTTGGTTGTACTCGAGTTCTTCGAAGTTGTTCAAGGCTAAGACCGAATCTGAACCGTGACCCCGATATTCTCGAGGGCGGGTGTCTTCCCCCAGATTCTGACTTGATGAGACCTTTGCCTCGATCTCGTTCCCTGTCATCATATCTCGAGCATGGCTTATTTTGTCGGAGACTGGGTGTACCATGAGTCCGGTTTTTCCCGCATACAGATAGTCCCCTCGTTTCTCGGAGAGTAAACGATGAGAAACGATATGAGCTCCCGACTCTTACTTCGAGCCATCGCAACAGAAATGACAACATCTGAAACGTCTCGTCAGTCATGTCATAATGACATTAAATGCATGTCAGCTGCCGGTCGGCCGTCCCTGGACGTGAAACGTCGCTGAACTCCTATAAATACCCCATCTTCTATCCATTCTTCACTTTACATCAAACTTTCTACCCTCGTACCCTCAGGATTTCAACACTCTTTAGCACTTTTACCCTCGTTACTCAAGGTCATTTGCAAAAACATTTACCCATCTTCTTCTCAAGCCAACAAGTCTAATCCTTCAACTTCCTTCTTTTCTTCATCTTTTCCAGATTTTCCTCCATTTTTACTTTCTAAAAGAATGGTAAAGACTTTCAAAATCGTTCCCCAGAAAGAAGCTCCTTCTACTTTGCGGTCGGCCACTGAGGTCGAAGAGACCATTCCGGGTGTGGCCGTTGATGAACTAGTACCAGAACCCCCCTTGAAAGTGTCCATCCCCAGGGGATGCTCGGTTAACGACGATTTCAAGGTTGAAAAGCCTTCCTCCGTACAGGGTTGGTGTGAGGAGGCCTTAAGATACATCTGCTCGATTACCGAAGAGGTCCTCCCCACGGTCCGAAAAGACTGCAACTGGAACGACAAAGATATCATGATCCCCGACCCTGAAGAGGCCATTACCACTCATGTCGAGGGATATCTAAGTGTTTACACTTATCCTTTTATATTGGGCCCGGTAGATCCGGTCATTTTAGACTTCTGCAAGAGATACAACGTGTGCCTAGGCCAGATTCATCCATCTTTGTGGAGGTTTGTGATCTTCCTCCCATTTTTTTGAACAAAATCGATGGGTGCTCATTCACCATCAATCATCTACTGCGCTTATACAGTCCCTGAATCTTTCGGGGGGACTGATAAAGTTAGTACGTCGGGCCAGCAAAGCCTCGTTCTCGAGCATTGATGAGGACCAGGATCGGGGTTGGCAAGGGCGTTTTGTTCGAGTGAGGACCTCCGACCTGGTTCCTGTCGAGTAGAGGCTGTTCCCCGAAAAGTAGAATGCATCACGTAAGTATTCCCTTTAAGCGTCGATTTTATGACTTATCTTCCCTTTTCTCATCGATGTTTGTTATGTTGTAGCCCTTTCTCGGGTCCAGAATGCTATCCCTTGACTCAAGGAGTGGGTCGAGGGAATCGTATCACAGATGCCTTATTCCGAGCGCTCATGGCGCAATCGTTCAAAAGGACGTTGGGAGGCCCATACCCTTGGTAAGGTCTTCTTCTCGAACACGTTGTAGTGAATCTTTTTATTCTAACATCACGTTCTTATCTCCTTTACTTTCCTTTGGGTTTGCCTAAAAATGTCGAGATTAGGCCCTCGGTTGGGGACGAGGACTTGCCCGTTGAGTCTCCTGCTTCAGGGCAAGCCGGAGAGAAGAAGAGGAAAAGGGCTGCGAGTTCCCCGAGCTCGGAGTAAAAGAAAATAAGGAGAAGGCTGGTGCGCAAGTCAAAGGAAAATACCAGCTCCCAAGCACCAGCTTCGGACTTGCTTTATCGGCTGAGGGACGAGTCCGAGGGGGAAAAGCCTTTTGTTTTTGTGGCCCGCGAGCCGTTGCCCCCTGAAGAGCAGGGGCCGTAAAACCAGAGACTCGTGAGACCGATCTGCCTCATATCAGGGAGGTCGATGAGGTGATCGGGGTCGAGGCTTCCCGGGATGCGGGCAGTGCCCCGAATGAGGCACTTGCTATGATAGACATCACCGAGTCACCCTCGTTTACCGAGTCTATGTTCAACGAGGCCCAAACTGTGAAGGAACAACCCAATGAGAGGGCCCATGGAACTGACGATCCCCTCCGCTACTTTGTTTATGGTAGGTGGGCCTAACTCGAGCCCGAGACTAGTTAACCGGTTCCCTGCCCCGTGTGCGGATCCTGGTCGAAAGCGGTCTATTATCATTACCGTTCAGGAATGCCCGAATTATTTCCGCCCCCGTAGGGATAGCTAGTTACCTTTGGTGCCTGGTTACGGAGGAAGGCCAGGCCAAAATGAATGAGTTAGACTCGCCATGCCCGTTCAACGAACCACAACAGGCGCTGAACCGGGTAACTCTCGATAATCCCTTATGATTCAAATTTTTCTTCTAATACTTGAACTAAATTTTTGATAGCTCTAATATCTTTCCTCGTGTTTGCAGGCCTCAGTACTCCACCATGAGACATTCCTCTGGTACCGAGATGAGTTGATTCAACTCGAAGCATAAGCCAAAGAGCTTGCTGAGAAGAGAGAGACACGTACAAACTTATCAGCGAGCAATGTGTAGGAGAGGCTAAGAGCCTTCGAGCTGAATTGTACGCGGCTCAAAAAGAACATGCCGACCTGGTTGAACAGGTAAAAATCATTGAAGTTAGTGACGATGAGCTAGACACATTGACTAATGGTCAGAACCTGCAGGTCCAACAGAAGATTGATCGGATCGACCAACTTCGGGCCGAGATGGATGTAATCAAGGTCGAGGCCGAAGAGTGGAAATGCAAGATTGACCGCTTGGCCTTGAAAAAGGAGACTGCCCGGGTGCAATTGGTCTCGGCAGAGGCCCAACTTCGAGCGATGGGGGAAGGGTTTGAGTCACGGTCCCAGAAAGTTGAGGAGCTTCAGTCTCAGCTGAGCTCGATTGTTGTCGATCGAGAGACCCTCATCAAGGAGCTTAAAGTTGCCAAGTCAGTAGCTAAAATAACCAAGGCCGATGCCGATAAGACGGTGGCCCAGTACAAAGCCGATGCCGAGGAAGACCAGGACCAACTGAAAGACATTATCGAATATGTTAAGTGGCAATCTCGAAGGGAGGCCCTCGAGGAGGTTCATACTCGATGATACACAACTGATACCGAGCGCTCATGTGTGCATACGAATACGTGGAAGGAATTCAAAAAGTTATATTTCAAGCTGAATCAATTCCACACGATAAGGAAGGAGAGATGTGAAGTATATATCCTAAATGCCCTATAGCCTCTCGAAGATAAGTATGGACGTTATCATAACGATCCACAAGACTCTACTAGATATTTGCTCATGACTTGTAGAACCTATGAACCTAGTGCTCTGATACCACCTTGTCACAACCTAAAATCCAACTAGTCGTGATGGCACCTAACCCATCCCGTTAGGTAAGCCAATTACCAACTATCCAATTTCAATAATAATTATTAAAGCAATTTGAGTGAATAAAGGTTTTAATCTTGTACAATCTCCAAGAACCGGTAGTACAAATCATGAGCTTCTAAGAATAGGGTATACAAAGCAGAAATGAAATAAATACATAGTCTGTTTGAATAATACATAAATAGAGCTTTTATAAATCTAAAGCTACCCTGAACAAGAGGCAGCTACAACAGGAAAGCAGGTACATCTTCAAGTCCCGCAACCATCGAGCACAGCAACAATGGTAACCAATATCTGCACGCAATATGCAGAAGTATAATATCAGTACAACCGACCCCATGTACTGAGTAAGTAACAAACCTAGATGTAGGTTGAAAGTAGTGACGAGCTTCTACCAAGGTCAGAGTCCATCTTCCATAACCAACAATAGTTCATAACAATATTAAACAAGTAATACCAGAAGTAACTCAAGAATAAAGGCTCAGCTAAATTATGACTTCTGAAAATAGTTCTGCCTTTCAAATACATAAATGAAAACCCGAATCGTATACCGAAGATTACCAAAAATATGAATAAGTTTGAAAACTGTAATATTTCCAAAATCCTTTCAATGATAAATAAAATATCTCATTTTCTTTCCCAGATAACCAGTGTAAGACAAATGCATCACTATGCCCATCTGTCAACATGTGAGAGAAATCATGAATAATGTGATACCGTACAGCATGAGAAAAACACATCTCTATGCATATATGTCATGTGTGCATGTCAATGCAATGTATTTCAGAGATTGCACTCATGTACTCACACTCTCAGAGTACTCAATCTCATTATCTCGCATTCTCTCTCACTATGCTCAGCACATTTAATCACTCAGCGTTATACAATACTTGTTGCGGCGTGCAGTCCGATCCATGTTTATAGTCGACTACGCTCACTGGAGTTGTACAGACTCATGAGGGGCTCCTACAGCCCAAGCGCTATAAGCACGGACAACTCACGTGATGCACGGACAACTCACGTGCCATAATATAAATATCTAGGTCCGCACGGCCAACTCACGTGCTATAATAATATCTGGATCTGCATGGAAAACTCACGTGTAATAGTATAATATATAGATCCGCACGGCCAACTCACGTGCAATAATATAATATATATAAATCCAACATGGCCTGCTGCGGCATGCAACCCGATCCCAAAAATATCCTCACAATCAGGCCCTCGGCCTCCCTCAGTCATCAATCTCTCCAGTCTCTCTTTCATGGGCTCACAATGTCATAAGAATAGCCCAAAAAGAATGATGATATGATGTATCAATAAATAACAATAGAGACTGAGATATGATATGCAATAAAATAAATATGACTGAGTATGAATTTTCATTTTAAAATAAATATTTCACAAGAATATGACTTTCGTGGGTCCCAATAATACTGGCACATAGCCTCAACATAATTTTTAATATGCTTTTCAGCTCTATTTCTTTAACTCATAAAATCGCATGGAAAATGCCAAGATCATTTAACTACAAAGTTCCATAGCTCCAAAACATTTACCTACTATTTTCAACCCAAAACATTAATTTGTTGATAAAATTATAATAGATTCGTGTAATTTAACCAAAATCGAGTTAGAATCACTTACCCAATCCATATGGTGAAAATCGCCTCAAAAATCGCTTCAATCCGAGCTCCATAGCTCCAAATGTGTTAAAATGGCCGAAACCTCAAAATATATCTTCTGTCCTGGCATTTACTCTTCGCGATCGCGGAGCACAAAAATTTTCAGTACTTCCAGATAGCCTCTAGTTTAATGGTCATAACGTTTTGTACAAAACTCCAAATTGCAAATGGTTTAACTTTCTGCAAAACTAGACACCATGGACTATAACATTCATTTGTTTCTTATCTCCTAATTCCTTACATATTTCTAGATATAAGCTTCCAAAGTCAGCCCTGTGTAACGGAGATTTCCAAACTCTTCCCGGACAGCCTATAGTATATCTACCATAACCTTTGGTACACGACTCCAAATGACAAATGGTTTACATTTCTAAAAACTATACATCAAGCGCTATAACTTTCATTTTTGGATCATCTCCAAATTCCTTATACATGGCAAGATATAAGCTTTCAAAGTCGGGTCAGTGCAGCAGGAGTTTCCTCTACGCGATCGCGAAAAGGCTTCCGCGATCGCGATTCACAGTGCCCAAACAGCAAACTTACTCTTCGCGATCGTGACCATTTGTCCACGATCGCGATGCATACCTCTGTGGTCAAAAACTAGCAACTAAGAATGGCCTATAAATGGTCTGAAACTACCCCGAAACTCATCCGAGCCCCTCGGGACCTCAACCAAATATACCAACAAGTCCTAAAACATCATACGAACTTAGTCGAAGCCTCGAATCATATCAAACAACACTAAAATCATGAATCATGCCCCAATTCAAGCCTAATGAACTTTAAACTTTCAAATTCTATATCTTATGCCGAAATATATCAAATCAATCTAGAATGACTTTAAATTTTGCACACAAGTCATAAATGACATAACGAAGCTATTCCAATTTCCAGAATCAGATTCCGACCTCGATATCAAAAAGTCAACCCCCCGGTCAAACTTCCCAAAAATTTAACCTTCGACATTTCAAGCCTAATTCCACTACGGACCTCCAAATAATTTTTCGGACACGATCCTAAGTCCAAAATCACCACACGGAGCTATTGGAATCATCAGAATTAAATTCCGAGGTCGTTTACACATAGGTCGACATCCGATCACTATTTTAACTTAAGTTTTAAACCTTGGAACTAAGTGTTCCAATTCATTCCAAAACCTCACCGGACCCGAACCAATTGCTCTGGCAAGTCACACAATAACTGTAAAGCCCAATTTGAGCAGTAAATGGGGAAACGGGATTGTAATACTCAAAACGACCGGTCGGGTCATTACAGGATTGGTATGACCGAAAGCTTTCCCCAAAGTACTTAGAATATTTTAGATTACAATTTGTTGAGGGTAGCCTTTTGAACCGGTTTAGAAATTTTGAAGGCCTTATATTTTGGTTATGTGTCTCGGACATCTCCTAGCCTTTCTAGGACGGTCGTAGCCTTTCTAATTCGGGTGTTGCCCAGTGGGCTTGTTACCCCAAGTCGTCCGGGCTTACCCAAGACAACCATCCCCAAATGGGGATGGTCATAGCCTTTAAAGTTCGGGCACTACCTAATAAGCTTTGTGCCCCCAGACTTCGTTATCCTGGGTCGTCCGAACCTGACTTGGGCGGCAGTCCCCGAGTGAGGTGGCCCTTGGGCTCGACGTGTTTAGGGGACCAAATGTAAGAAAGAAGAAATTTTTAATGGATAAAATATTTATCCGCAAGGTAGAAACATCCTTTTTATTTCTATGCATAATATACAAGGTTACACATGTATACAATCTTTGTGTCAAGGCTCGGGCGGTCTAAGTTAGGAACGGTTCATTTGACCATTTGACCCTGACAGTAAGTCATATCGATCGAGCCTAGACTATTCGAGCACAAAGTTTCTTTCCTTGCTAAAATCATTATCGGAGGGTGATGCCCCCAATGTTTGAGGCCGGTCATAGAGAAGCCTCGGATACTGTTGGTGTGATCCTTGACATTGGTTCATAACCTGCCTTCGATTCTAAGTAAGCACGACCTACTATTGCCTCGTTAAAAACCTTGTCTGGAAATCTATTATGATGACCCAAAATATTATCTTTAAATTTAATAAGTAATTCTGTGTTCTAAGACCTCGAAAAGCACTATTTATCATTCTTCGACTTGCGTGCACAGTCCATAAAATTTTCCGAACAGTTTTTATGTGAAAAATGAATTAAAATGTGAATAGAGCTTTAAAACTCAATTGAGTTGACTTTGGTCAATCTTTTGAGTAAACAGACTTGGATCAGTGTTTTGATAGTTCCGGTAAGTCCGTATAGCGATTTAGGACTTGGGTGTATTCCCGGAATCGAATTCCGAGGTCCCTAGCCCGAGATATGGAATTTTGATAAAAAATTAAAAGTTTGAAAGCTTAATGATATTTAAGAATTTACTGATGTTGGATTTATTGACACCGGGTCCGTATTTTGGTTCCGGAACCTGGTATAGGTCCACTTAATATTTATGACTTGTCTGCCAAATTTGGTGAGAAACGGAGTTGAGCTGACGTGATTCGGACGTCCGATTGTGAAAATATAAGTTTTAAAGTTTTTTTAAAACTTTTCTTCGATTTGGTGTCTGATTCGTCATTCTAGGTGTTATTTTGGCGATTTGATCGCGCGAGCAAGTTCGTATGATAATTTAAGACTTGTGTGCATGTTTGGTTTGGAGCTCCGAGGGCTCGGGTGAGTTTCAGATAGGCCTCGGGATGATTTCTAACTTTAAAAAAAATCTGGTTTCTGCAAACTTCAGGCTTCTAGTGTGTTCTTCTTCGTGTTCGCAAAGGAACTCTCGTGAACGCGAAGAGCAAATCGGACTGGCATATTTTTGTACTTCGCGTTCGCGACAAAGGGAACGCGTTCGTGAAGGGTCGATATGTAAAGCTTCGCGTTCGCGATTGAAGCCTCGCGTTCACGAAGCGCAACTCGCACTCCCGAAGGCCAAGCCAGGCAAGCTTCGCGTTCGCAAGGTAGCCCTCACATTCGCGAAGGGTAAAATTGGACAGCACAAATATGTGCTTCGCCAACGCGAGACACTGATCGCGTTCGCGAAGGGTAAAAATTCGAGAAACAGAACTTAAGTTCTGGAAAATAGGATTCGTCCCATTTTCAACCATTGTCTATTTTTTAGCTCGGGTAAAGCGATTCTTGGGAGATTTTCAAGGGAAAATATTGGGGTAAGTGTTCCTTATCCTATATTAATTATATTTCATGATTTCATGTTCATTTATATCATGAATCCATGAAACTTTGGAAGAAAAATCATATTTTTATAAAATCTTCCAAAAACGAAAATTTAAGATTTGAGGGTCCATTTGACATCGGAATTTGATAATTTTTGTATGGTTGGACTCGTCTTGGAATGGGTGTTCGGATTTCGTAAGTTTTTTCGAGATTTGAGACGTGGGCCCCACTATCAAATTTTAAAATGAATTTCAAATTTTTAGTCGGAAAATTAGTAAATTCATATGGACTTAATTCCTATGATTCGTATTGAGTATATCGAATTATTTGTGAATAGATTTGACGCTTTTGGAGACAAATTCAAAGGGAAAAGCTGTGGTTGAGTAATTGATTGAAAATTTGCAAAGCGAGGTAAGTGTCGTGGTTAACCTTGACTTGAGGGAATAGAACCCTTAAACTATTTGTTATGTGAAATACATATGAATGATGTATAGGCGAGGTGACGAGTGTCTATACGTCGTCAAATTAATTGTTTGCATAATTATTTAAAAAATCATAAATCGTTTTAAATCGTGAATTGATTATTATATTAATTGTTTCTCTCCTATTCTTTGTCAAATATTAATTCTTGAATTCCTGCAACAATTGTTACATGTTATTTGATTTATGTGTATTAATTGTTATTTGACATTTAGCATACTAAATATTAACTGTCTATTTTCTCCACGATTTTCACAATTAATTGATAATTACCATTGTTTGCTCATAGATAAATTATAATTATTGTGTGCCTTGATGCTTAATAGTTTCTCATTGGATGTGGTATTTATTGGAGTAATGTTTATTACATTTATGAGTTGTTTAAAGTTATATTGGGGGAACGGGTTGCACGCCGCAACGGAAATAAATATATATATATATATATATATATATATATTGGGGGATCGGATTGCACGCCGAAATAGACTTATTAAAAAGTTCATATTGGGGGATCGGATTGCACGCCGCAATAGACTTATTAAAAAGTCCATATTGGGGGATCGGATTGCACGCCACAACAAACTTATTTAAAAGTCTATATATACTTGATTAAAACAAATATATGGGAGGATTGAAAATGAATATGTTGTATGAGCGGGTTGCACGCTGCAACGGAAATTGATGGAAATAATAATTGGTTATGACTGCTGAATTGGCTTCAACTGTTAAAAATGAGTTACCTGATTTATTTCTATTATTGTTGTTATTACTATTATTGCGTACAGGTTATTGTAAGTGACCTGCCTTAGCCTCGTCACTACTTCGTCGAGGTTAGGCTCGGCACTTACCAGTATATGGGATCGGTTGTACTGATACTACACTCTGTACTTCTTGTTCAGATTTCGGAGTTGGTCCTAGAGGCGTACTATAGACTTGCTCGGATTTCAGCTACCAGAGGAGATTTGAGGCATAACTGCACGGCGTCCGCAGTTCTGAAGTCCCCGTCTACTTTACTTTAGCTGTGTGTTTGTTTCCAGACAGCTTTATTTTATTCAAACTTTTATTTTTATTACTCTAGAAGCTCGTGCACTTATGACACCAATTATGGGATGGTATTTATACACCGTTGTTATTATTGATTATTCACTATATTTCAGACCTTACTTCCGCATTTGTTCCTTTGTTATTAATAAATTTAAAAATTATCTTAAAATGGATAATATTATTCTAACATTGGCTTGCCTAGCAAGTGAAATGTTAGGTGCCATCACGGTCCCGAAGGTGGGAATTTCGGGTCGTGACAGTTGGTATCAGAGTACTAAGTTACATAAGTCTCACTAGTCACAAGCAAACTTAGTAGAGTCTGAAGGATCGGTACGGAGACGTCTGTACTTATCTCTCAGAGGCTATGAAGTTTAGGAACAATATCACTTCTTTCTTATTCTATCATGTGATTGTATTCTATCATCGATGATTGAACCATTCTACTCTTATTCCCTCGCAGATGGTGAGAACACGTAATACATCTACCAATGGACAAGGACCAGAGCCCCCGGTGGCAACTATGGTCAGGGGTAGATGTCGAGGTCGAGGTCAAGGTCGTGCTAGAGGTCGAGGCAGAGGCAGAGGTAGAGCTCAGTCTAGAGCTCGAGCAGCTGCTCTTGTTGTAGAACCTCATGTAGATCTTCAGGAGGAGTTTCCAGTTTAGAATGTACCAGTTGGACCAGTTCAGTTCCCGGAAGGATTCATAGCCACTCCAGCGCTTCAGGACGCTCTAGTCCATTTAGTGAGTCTTATGGAGGGCGTGACCCAGAATGGTACATTTTTAGTGGCACCAGTTATCTCACATGCTGGGGGAGGAACATAAACTCCCACTACTCCCGCTCCGGAGCATATGGCTCCCCAGATCAGGCTCCAGCAGCCCCGCCAATTGGGGTAGTTCAGCCAGTTGTTGCGGCACATACAGGTGACAGGCCCGCCATGTCTTTTGAGGCCTTATTGAGATTGGATAAGTTTACTAAGCTCTTTCCAATTCACTTCAGTGGTATACCTCCTGAGGACCCACAGGATTATCTTGGCCGCTACCATGAAGCGCTGCGGAACATAGGTATAGTTGAGACCAATGGGGTTGATTTTGCTGTATTTCAGATGACGGGTTCCGCCAAGAGGTGGTGGAGAGATTATACATTGTCCAGACCAGTTGGATTGCATGAACTTACCTAGGAGCAATTCTCTCAGTTATTTCTGGAGAAGTTCCTTCCTATCACACTGAGAGAGGATTATCGCAAGCAATTTGAGCGTCTACAGCAGGGTAGTATGACTGTTACTCAGTATGAGTCCCATTTTGTGGATTTGGCTCATCATGCTCTCCTTTTACCACCTACTAAGGGAAAAAGAGTGAGGAGGTTTATTGAGGGACTCACTCGCCCTATCAGGCTTCAGATGGCCAAGGAGATCAGAAGTGAGATTTCTTTTTAGGCGGTTATTAATGTCGCGAGGAGAATCAAGATGGTTCTTGCATAGGAGAGAGGGCAGAGGTCTGATAAGAGGCCTCGTCAGTTTGGTGGTTTCAGTGGTGTCTCATCTAGAGGCAGGGGTAACTTTGGTAGGGGTCATCCTCCCAAATTGTTTCATTCAGCACTTCATGCATCTCCCGGTACTTCAGGGAGTCACGGTCCTATTATGCCTTACTATGGGCAGCCAGCATTTAGTGCACATTCATATCCTATAAGTGCACCACCACTCCAGAGCTACTACAGCGGTTATCCGGCCCATTCGGGTCAGCTTCAGCTTCAACAGCCACGGCATCAGGATGGGTGTTATGAGTGTGGGAACATTGATCACATCAGGAGGTATTGCCCTATGTTGGCGAGTAACAGATCTCGGCAGGATTCTCGTGCCATCATACCGGCACCGGTTGATTCACCACCTGCTTAGCCAGCTAGAGGTAGGGGTCAGGCAGCTAGAGGTGGAGGTCAGGCCATTACAGGTAGAGGTCAGACCGTTAGAGGTGGAGGCCAGCTAGTTAGAGGCCGTCCCAGAGATGCAGTTCAGAGTGGTGGGGCCCAGCCCCGATTTTATGCTTTTTCAGCTAGGCCTGAGGCCGAGTCATTTGATGTTGTGATCACAGGTATTATTCCAGTTTGCCATAGAGATGCTTCAGTTTTATTTTATCCACGATCTACTTATTTCTATGTGTCCTCCTATTTTGCTTCATATTTGGTTGTGCCTTGTGATTCTCTGAGTGCTTCTGTGTGTGTATCTACACCGGTGGGAGACTCTGTTATAGTTGACCATGTCTATCATTCGTGTGTGATTACTATTGGTAGTCTTGAGACTAGTATGGATCTTCTACTTCATGATATGGTAGATTTTGATGTCATCTTGGGTATGGATTGGTTGTCACCTTATCATGCTATATTGGATTGTCATGCCAAGACAGTGACCTTAGTCATGCCGAGGTTACCTCGGTTAGAGTGGAAAGGAACTTCTGGCCATTCTGCCAGCAGAGTTATTTCTTATATGAAAGCTTGGCGTATGGTTGAGAAAGGGTGTCTAGCCTATTTGGCTTATATTCACGATCCCAGTGCGGATGTTCCTTCTATGGACTCAGTATCAGTTGTTGTTGAATTTTCAGAAGTATTTCCTGCAGATTTGCCGGGGATGCCACCCGATAGGGATATTGACTTCTATATTGATTTGGCTCCGGGCACTCAACCCATTTCTATTCCACCCTACTGTATGGCCCCGCCGGAGTTGAAAGAATTGAAGGAGCAGTTACAAGACTTGCTTGATCAGGGATTCATTAGACCTAGTATCTGGCCCTGGGGTGCACCAGTATTATTTGTAAAGAAGAAAGATGGTTCTATGCGGATGTGCATAGATTATCGACAGTTGAATAAGGCCACTATCAAAAATAAATATCCGCTGCCAAGAATTGATGACTTATTTGATCAGCTTCAGGGTGCCAAGGTGTTTGCGAAGATAAATGTGAGGTCTGGTTATCATCAGTTAAAGATTATGGCATTCAGTGCCCCTAAAACAGCTTTTCGGACTCGGTATGGGCATTATGAATTCCTAGTGATGTCATTTGGATTGACAAATGCCCCATCAGCATTTATGGATTTGATGAATCAAGTATTCAAGCCCTATTTGGATTCTTTTGTAGTTGTATTCATTGATGATATCTTGATTTACTCTAGCAGTCAAGAGGAGCATGAGCAGCATCTTCGGAGTGTGCTTCATATTTGAAGAATAATCAGTTATATGCCAAATTTTCAAAATATGAGTTTTGGTTAGACTCAGTTGCCTTTTTGGGGCATGTTGTATCCGCAGAAGGCATAAAGGTGGATCCTAAGAAGATTGAGGTTCAAAATTAGCCTAGACCTACTTCAGTTACAGAGATTCGGAGTTTCTTAGGTTCAGTAGGTTACTATCGTCGGTTCGTGGAAGGGTTTTCATCTATAGCAAGCCCATTGACCAGACTGACCCAAAAAGGTGTCTCATTCAAATGGTCAGACGAGTGTGAGTTGAGCTTTTAGAAGCTCAAGACCGCTTTGACTACGACGCCAGTGTTGGTATTACCCATAGGTTCAGGATCGTATACGGTATATTGTAACGCATCTCACATTGGTCTTGCTGCAGTATTAATGCAAGATGGCAGGGTGATTGCATATGCATCACAGCAGTTGAAAGTTCACGAGAAGAATTATCTTGTTAATGACTTAGAATTGGCAGGCATTGTTTATGCACTGAAGATTTGGAGGCATTATCTCTACGGTGTCTCGTGTGAGGTATTTAATGATCATCGTAGCCTTCAGTATCTGTTTAAACAAAAAGATCTTAATTTGAGGCAGAAAAGATGGTTGGAATTGTTGAAAGACTATGATATCACCAGTTTGTATCACCCCGGAAAGGCTAGTGTGGTGGTCGATACTTTGAGTAGAAAGGTTGTGAGTATGGGCAGTCTTGCGTATATTCCGGTTGGAGAGAGGCCGTTAGCAGCAGATGTTCATACCTTGGCTAATCAGTTCATGAGGTTAGATATTTCAGAACCCAGTCGGGTGCTAGCTTGCACAGTCGCTCGGTCTTCTTTATATGAGCGCATCAGAGAGCGGCAGTATGATGATCCTCATTTACTTGTCCATAAGGAATCGGTGCAGCACGGTGATGCCAAACAGGTTACTGTAGGGAAAGATGGAGTTTCGCGAATGCAGGGTCATATTTGTGTGCCTAATGTTGACGGACTTCGTGAATTAATTCTTGAAGAGGCACACAGTTCCAGGTATTCTATTCATCCAGGTACCGCCAAAATGTATCAAGATTTATGGAAACATTACTGGTGGAGGAGAATGAAAAAGGATATAGTTGCATATGTAGCTCGCTATCTGAATTGTCAGCAAGTTAAGTACGAGCATCAGAGACCTGGTGGTTTGCTTCAGAAGTTAGAAATTCCTGAGTGGAAATGGGAGCTTATCACTATGGATTTTGTTGTTGGACTCCCACGGACTCAGAGAAAAGTTGACGCAGTTTGGGTCATTGTGGAAAGGTTGACCAAGTCGGCACATTTCATTCCAGTGGCAGTTACCTACTCTTCAGAAAGGTTAGCTGAAATTTACATTCATGAGATTTTTCGCCTTCACGGTGTGCCCGTTTCTATTATTTCAGATCGAGGTACGCAGTTTACCTCACACTTTTGGAGGGCTGTACAGCGTGAGTTAGGTACGCGGGTTGAGTTGAGTATAGGATTTCATCCACACACAGACGGACAGTCAGAGCGCACTTTTCAGATATTGGAAGATATGCTCCGCGCTTGTGTTATAGACTTTGGAAGTTCTTGGGATCATTTCTTGCTACTTGCGAAGTTTGCTTATAATAATAGCTACCAGTCGAGCATTCAGATGGCTCCATATGAGGTATTATACGGAAGGCGATGCCGATCGCCAGTTGGTTGGTTTGAACCGGGAGAGGCTCAGTTGTTGGGTACCGATTTGGTACAGGATACCTTAGATAAGGTCAAAATTATTTAGGATCGACTTCTCACAGCTCAGTCTAGGAAAAATATTTATGCCGACCGTAAGGTTCTTGATATTGCATTCATGGTTGGAGAAAGAATATTGCTCCGGGTTTCACCTATAAAAGGTGTAATGAGTTCGGAAATAAGGGCAAGTTGAGCCCTAGGTATATCGGACCCTTTGAAATTCTTGAAAGGGTGGATGAAGTAGCCTACAGGCTTGCATTACCACCTAGTTTATCAGCGGTTCATCCAGTGTTCCATGTGTCCATGCTCCGAAAATATCATGGTGATCTGTCCCATGTTTTAGATTTCAGCTTAGTCCAATTGGACAAAGAATTGACTTACGAGGAGGAGCCGATGGCTATTCTAGCCCAACAGGTCCAGCATTTGAGGTCTAAGAGTTATCCTTCAGTTCGAGTGCAATAGAGAGGTCAGCCGGTAGAGGCATCTACTTGGGAGACCAAGTCGAACATGCGGAGTAAATATCCACACTTATTCACTAGCTCAGGTATTTTTTCTAACTTCGTTCGAGGATGAACGTTTGTTTCAGAGGTGGAGAATGTGATGACCCAAAATGTCATCTTTAAATTTAATAAATAATTCTGTGTTCTAAGACCTCGAAAAGCACTATTTATCGTTCCTCAACTTGCGTGCACAGTCCGTAAAACTTTTCGAAAAGTTTTTATGTGAAACATAGATTAAAATGTGAAATAGAGCTTTAAAACTCAACTGATTTGACTATGGTCAACATTTTGAGCAAACGGATTTGGATCAGTATTTTGAAAGTTCCGGTAGGTCCGTATCGCGATTTGGGACTTGGGCGTATGCCCGGAATCGAATTTCGAGGTCCCTAGCCCGAGATATGGAATTTTGATGAAAAATTAAAAGTTTGAAAGCTTAATGATTTTTAAGAATTTATTGATGTTGGATTTATTGACACCGGGTCCGTATTTTAGTTTCGGAGTTCGGTATAGGTCCACTATAATATTTATGACTTGTTTGCCGAATTTGGTGAGAAACGGAGTTGAATTGATGTGATTCGGACGTCCGGTTGTGAAAATATAAGTTTTAAAGTTTTCGTTAAAATTTCCTTTGATTTGGTGTCCGATTCGTCGTTCTAGGTGTTATTTTGGCGATTTGATCATGCGAGCAAGTTCGTATGATGTTTTAAGACTTGTGTGCATGTTTGGTTTAGAGCCCCGTGGGCTCGGGTGAGTTTCAGATAGGCCTCGGGATGATTTCGAACTTTGAAAAAAATCTGACTTCTGCAAACTTCATGCTTCTGGTGTGTTCTTCTTCGCGTTCGTGAAGGAACTCTCGCGAACGCGTAGAGCAAATTGGACTGGCACATTTTTGTGCTTCGCGTTCGCGATAGAGGGACCGCTTTCGCGAAGGGTCGAGATGTAAAGCTTTGCGTTCGCGATTGAAGCCATGCGTTCGCGAAGGGGAAATGACCGAAGAGAAATTTGCCTTCGCGAGCCAGGAAAGCTTCACATTCGCGAAGGGTAAAATTGGACAGCACAAATTCATACTTCGCAAACGCGTGGCACTGACCGCATTCGCGAAGGGTAAAAATTCGAGAAACAGAACTTAAGTTCTGAAAAATGGAATTCGTCCAATTTTCAACCATTGTCCATTTTTGAGCTCGGGTAAGGCGATTCTTGGGTGATTTTCACGGAAAAACATTAGGGGTAAGTGTTCCTTATCCTATATTGATTATATTTTATGATTCCATGTTCATTTATATCATGAATCCGTGAAATTTTGGGAGAAAAATTAAAGTTTTATAAAATCTTCCAAAAATAAAAATTTAAGCTTTGAGGGTCCATTTGACATCGGGATTTGATAATTTTTGTATGGTTGGACTCGTCTCGGAATGGGTGTTCGAATTTCATAAGTTTTTCCGAGATTTAAGACGTGGGCCCCACTGTCGAATTTTAAAATGAATTTTTATTTTTATCCGGAAAATTAGTAAATTCATATGGAATTAATACCTATGATTCGTATTGAGTATATCGAATTGTTTGTGAATAGACTTGACGCTTTTGGAGACAAATTCAAAGGAAAAAGATGTGGTCGAGTAATTGATTTAAAATTTGCAAAGGGAGATAAGTGTCATGGTTAACCTTGACTTGAGAGAATAGAACCCTTAAACTATTTGTTATGTGAAATGCAAGTGAACGACGTATAGACGAGGTGACGAGTGTCTATACATTGTCAAATTAACTATTTGTATAATTATTTGAAAAATCAGAAATCGTTTTAAATCATGAATTAATTGTTATAATAATTGTTTCTCTCCTATTCTTTGTCAAATATTAATTCTTGAATTCCAGTAACAATTGTTACATGCTATTTGATTTATGTGTCTTAATTGTTATTTGACATTTAGCATACTAAATATTAACTGCCTATTTTCTCCACGATTTTCCCAATTAATTGATAATTGCCATTGTTTGCTCATAGATAAATTATAATTATTGTGTGTCTTAATGCTTAATAGTTTCTCATTGGATGTGGTATTTAGTGGGGTAATTTTTATTACATTTATGAGTTGTTTAAAGTTATATTGGGGGAACGGGTTGCACGCCGCAACGAAAATAAAAAGGAATATATATATATATATATATATATATATATATATATATTGGGTGATCGGATTGCACGCCGCAATAGACTTATGAAAAAGTCTATATTGGGGGATCGGATTGCACGCCGCAATGGACTTATTAAAAAGTCTATATTGGGGGATCAGATTGCACGCCGCAACAGACTTATTTAAAAGTCTAAACAGACTTATTTAAAAGTCTATATATACCTGATTAAAATAAATATATGGGAGGATTGAAAATGAATATGTTGTGTGAGCGGGTTGCGCGCTGCAACGAAAATTGATGGAAATAATAATTGGTTATGACTGCTGAATTGGCTTCAACTGTTAAAAATGAGTTACCTGATTTATTTCTATTATTGTTGTTATTACTATTATTGCGTACATGTTATTGTAAGTGACCTGCCTTATCCTCGTCACTACTTCGTCGAGATTAGGCTCGCCACTTACCAGTACATGGGGTCGGTTGTACTGATACTACATTCTGCACTTCTTGTGCAGATTTCGGAGTTGGTCCTAGCAGCGTACTATAGACTTGCTCGGATTTCAACTACCAGAGTGGACTTGAGATATAACTGCACGGCGTCCGCAGTTCTGAAGTCCTCTGTGTGTTTGTTTCCAGATAGCTTTATTTTATTCAGACCTTTATTTGTATTATTCTATAAGCGCGTGCATTTATGACACCAATTCTGGGATGGTATTTAGACACCGTTATTTTTATGGATTATTCACTATATTTCAAACCTTACTTCCGCATTCGTTCCTTTGTTATTAATAAATTTAAAAATTATTTTAAAATGGATAATATTATTCTAACGTTGGCTTGCCTTGCAAGTGAAATGTTAGGCGTCATCTCGGTCCCGAAGGTGGAAATTTCAGGTTGTGACATCCATTTGGGACAAAATCGATTTGGGGGAAAAAGAGTGCAACGCGTGCTTTCTGGCCTAAAAATTGTACCATTCTTTGACGATCACCTGCAAGTGTTAGTCCAAAATATAAATAAACAAAATAAATGAATGGGCCGTACCTTAGCAGTAGTATCGTTTCAAGTGAGTTATGTTCCAGTTGTTCAGTAGTCGCTCATCCTTCATTGCTCCGAGTTTGCACGATCCTTTTTCGGTAATCTTGATGATTTGACACGGATCTTCCAGTTCGGCCCCAGCTTCCCTTCGTTCGGGTTCCAGGTGCTTAGTGTGACCTTTCTTAACACTAAGTCCCCGACATTGAAGTGTCGAAGGTTGGCTCTTCGATTGTAATACCTCTCGATCCGTTATTTTTGGGCGGCCAACCAAACGAGGGCGGCTTCGCGCCTTTCATATATCAGTTCCAGGCTCGTATTCATGGCCTTGTCATTTGACTCGTCGGCCGTATATCGGAACCTGAGACTCGATTCTCCCACTTTTACCGGTATTAGAGCTTCGGCACCATAAACCAACGAGAATGGGGTGGCCCCGGTACTGGACTTCGAGGTCATACAGTATGCCCATAGGATTTCGGGCAAGATTTCTTTCCATTTCCCTTTGGCATCGGTCAATATATTTTTGAGGTTTTGGAGTATGATTTTGTTCGTTGACTCCGCTTGCATGTTCCCACTGGGGTGGTAGGGTGTTGATAGGGTCCTTTTGATCATATGGTCTTCGAAAAACTTGCTTACTTTGTTGTCGATGAAATACTTCCCATTGTCGCATACGATCTCAGCCGGCATTCTGAACCAGCATATTATATGGTCCCAGATGAAATCAATGACTTCCTTCTCCCTGATGTTTTCAAATTCCTGGATTCCACCCATTTAGAAAAATAGTCAGTCATAAACAATATAAATTGAGCCTTACCAGGTGCCCATGGAAGGGGGCCGACGATGTCCATTCCCCATTTCATGAACGACCAGGATGATAGTACCGATTGTAGAAGCTCCCAGGGCTGATGAATCATCGGAGCATTTCTTTGACACTCGTCGCATTTTCGTACGAACTCCTTCACGTCCTTTTCCATGTCGATCCAGTAGTAGACAACTCTGGTTATTTTTCGGACTAATGAATCGACGCCTGAATGATTTCACAGGTGCCTTCGTGGACTTCCCTCAAAACATACTTGGTGTCTCCTGGTACTAGACATATTGCAAGTGGGGCATCAAACGTTCTCCGAAATAAGATACTGTCTTCAGACAAGCTGAATCGGGTCACCTTCGTACGCAGAGTCCTCGATTCCTTAGGGTCCGAGGGAAGTTTTTCGGTCTTCAGATACTCTATATATTTGCTTATTCAGTCCCAAGTTAGGATTGTTGAGTTTCTCTCGGCGTGACCTTCTTCCACCACTGATCCCATGAGTTGTACGACCGCCCCCGAGTTGAACTCATCGTCGTCGACCGGCGATCCCAAGTTAGAGAGAGCATCAGCTTCGCTATTTTGATCCCAGGGTACATGTTGTAGAGTCCACTCCTTGAACCGATGTAACGTTACCTGCAGTTTATCCAGGTATCTTTGCATTCGCTCCTCTCTGACTTCGAATGTCCCATAAACTTGGTTCACCACAAGGAGGGAGTTTCACTTAGCTTCGATCACCTCTACCCCCAAGCTTTTGGTTAGTTCAAGACCTTCAATCATGGCCTCATACTCGGCCTCGTTGTTATTCAATTTTACAGTCCTAATATATTGTCTAACTATATTACCTGTTGCTGGCTTCAATACAATGCCAAGTCTGGACCCCTTTACGTTTGAGGCGCCGTCCGTAAAAAGGGTCCAAATTCCCGAAGAAGTCCCCAAGTTTAACAACAACTCTCTCTCGACCTCAAGTATTAGGGCTTGTGTAAAGTAGGCCATGGAGTCTACCAAAATTTGAGACTTGATGGCGGTATAGGGCCGATATTCGATATCGTACCCGCTGATCTCAATGGACCATTTGGCCAATTGTCCCGAGAGCTTGGGTTTATGCATTATGTTTCTCAATGGGTAAATGGTTACAACACATATGGGGTGACATTGAAAGTACGGTTTCAGCTTCCTGGAGGCACTTAGCAAAGCGAGCGCTAGTTTTTCTAGGTGAGGGTATCTAGTTTCGGCCTCGACTAAAGTCATGCTAACATAATAGATCAAAAATTACGTATCTTCCTCTTCCCGGACCAGGACTCCACTTACTGCTATCTCGGATACTGCTAAGTACAGGTATAGTTGTTCGTCTGTCTTCGGAGTATGAAGTAGAGGTGGGCTCAAGAAGTTATTCTTTTTCTTCAACAGTGAGAAGAACCGGTAACTCTTGTCGGAGGACCTCGAGATGAATCACCCCAGGACGGCTATGCGTCCGATTAAACTTTGAACGGCCTTAACGTTGTCCACAACAGTGATATCTTCGATGGCCTTGATATTATTGGGATTAATCTCGATTCCCTGGTTGGATACCATGAACTCGAGGAATTTCCCGGACCCTGCCCCGAATGCATATTTATCTAGGTTTAGCTTCATATTGTATTTCTTCAAAATGCTAAAGGTTTCCTGCAAATGTTTCAAATGGTCCTCCGCTTGCAGGGACTTAACAATATATCGTCAATGTAAACCTCCATTGATTTTCCTATTTGTTCTTCGAACATCCGATTTACTAGGCGTTGGTAGGTGGCACCGGCATTTTTTAGTCCGAATGGCATCACGTTATAGCAGTAGGTTTCGTACTTAGTGACGAAGGAAGTCTTTTCTTGATCGCCCGGGTCCATCCGAATTTGGTTGTATCCAGAATAAGCGTTGAGAAAACTGAGGGTCTCGTGGTCGGCCATTGCATCGATCATGCGATCGATGTTAGGCAAATGGAAAGAGTCATTGGGACATACCTTATTCAAGTCTTTATAGTATACACACATTCTTAATTTGTTTCCCTTTTTAGGGACTACTACTATGTTTGCTAACCTGTTCGGGTACTTAACCTCCCGGATGTACCGTATTTTAAGGAGTGTAGATACCTCGTCCTTGATGAATGCATGCTTGACCTTGGATTGGGGTCTCCTCTTCTGCTTGACCGAGTGGACCTTCGGGTACAGGCTTAGCTTGTGAGTGGTTATTTCCGACGGGATCCCTGTCATATCAAGGTGGGACTAAGTGAAACAATCTATGTTAGCTATAAGGAATTGAATGGAGTTTTCTCCTGAGCTCGGAACTCAACCCCGTGCCTAGGTATACCTTTCTATTGGGCAAGTGCTCGATCGTTATGACTTTCTCCAGTTCCTCGATTGTTGATTTGATAGCATCGGATTGTTAGAGGCTATAAAAGACCTGGGAACCCTGTAATTGTAGTTTTCATCATCCCCTACTTCTCTGATTGGGTCGGGGTCGGTGTAGGTAATTAATATTTGGCTTCTTGCTTGGCGATCAACATAGAACTTTTATCGTTGTAAGTGGAGATACTGGAACCACCTCGTCCCCCTTCTACTCTGAATGCAAGCATGATCTGATCCTTTAGACCGAGCTGTTCAATGACCCTCAATTTGATGATGTTGGCTGAGCTACCTAGATCAATCAACACATGCTTAACTCAAGATTTATTATGAGTACAGATATTACCAGTGCATCATTGTGGGGCTTCTTCATCCCTTCAACGTCCCCATCGTTAAAGATAAGGTTCCTTCCGTCACATAATACCGAGTCCGATTTTCCCTTGTGATGGATACTTTGGTGCGCTTCAGCATCGGCCCTTAGGGAATGTCGACCCCGTCGATGACCATATTAATGACGTGTTGAGGTTCCTCTTGCTCGATCTGTTTATTAGGATCTCGATTCCAGAAATAATTCTTGGCTCGATCACTCAAGAACTCTCAGAGATTTCTGTTGTTGAATAACCGGGCTACTTCCTCTCTTAATTGCCGGCAATCCTCCATTCTGTGGCCATGAGAGCCATGATATTTTCACATTAGGTTAGGATCCCTTTGGGCTGGATCAGACTGTAGAGGTCGAGGCCACTTGGTGTCTTTGATGTGTCCGATGGCGGTTACGATAGCAACAACATCGACGTTGAAGTTGTACCCTGATAACCTTGGTGCTTCCTTAGTCACGATGGGCCTGTCAAAATCGTTTTTGCTCATGAGTCCCCGGTTATTTTGACTCTAATCGCTTCTTCTTTCATTTCTCATAGGGTTTCGTCCGAATCCGTTACTCCTACGATCACCGATATACGGCTGATATCGGTCCTTACTTGGCATGTGTTCACGATCAATGGCTCTTTTATGTATATCACTGGCTCGGATAGGATAAACATACTCGGAAGGGGTACCGAGCTGATCATCTTTGACTCTAATTTTTTACTGATATCGGTTATGCACATCGGCCTAAGTTACGGCTTGATATTCTACCAGATTTTGCTTCAACTACTGCGAAGCCAACAAGCTTCGAGTATTGAGTCCTTGGGTGAAGGCCTGAATGTCCCAATCGTCCGCGACTGGAGGCAGGTCCATCCGTTCCATCTGAAAATGGGGCACGAATTCTCAGAGCATATCATTATCCCTCTATTTCACTTTGAAAAGGTCTGACTTCCTGGTTTCGACCTTGATAGCCCCGGTGTATGCTTTTACGAAGAAATCTACAAGCATAGCAAACGACTCAATATAGTTATGAGGTGGGTTCTGATACCATATCATAGCTCCTTTTGGCAAGGTCTCTCCAAATATTTTCAGCAAGACAGATTCGATCTCATCATCTTCTAAGTCATTCCCCTTGATAGCACACGTGTATGAGATCATATGTTCATTTGGGTCAGTTGTCCCGTTGTACTTAGGAATTTTAGGGATGCGGAACTTTTTAGGGATCTACTTCGGGGTTGCGCTCATAGGGAAGGGTTTCTGAACAAACTTCTTGGAATCTAGGCCTTCCAATATCGGTGACGCTCCGGGGATTTGGTCGACCCTGGAGTTGTAAGTATCCACCTTCTTGTCATTAGCTTTGATTTTCTTTTCTCCCGTTTCCACCTGCTTTTTTAATTCCTCGATCATCTTTATTATTTTGGGGTTGGTTTCGGATTCAACTTCATTTGGCCTATCTACACCTGGTTCATTTCTGCGAGTGTTTTTCCGGGATGATTCAGGCTCAACTCTACTGGGAGCGCTTCATTTATGCAGTTGGGCTATCGCTTCCTGCTGAGCCTGCAACATTTCGAAGATCACTTGTAAGTTGATCTCATCTCCCTCACCGTTACGAGCATTTTGCGCTACCGACCGAACTCCCCCGTGTTTGCTGTTCTCAAGATCGATGGGCAAATTCGTGTTGATGGACACATGTGAGATGGCGTCAATCGAGTCCGCGATCGGAATTCCATTAGGATTGACGGAGGGCACCTCGTTACCGAGCGCTATATTGTTGTTCTCACCATGGTGTCCAAACTCAGCATCCGTGTTTAGAGGGGCAGATTGGGAGTTTGACATTTTAACGCCGACCTGAAATCAAATGCACTTCAAAGAGAAAGTGTAAAGTAGGGTGTGTTACGGAAATTTATATCAAATTGCCGCTATTATCCTTAGCCCCACGGTGGGCGCCAAACTGTTTACCCTCAAAATCGGATAATAAATAAATTTGTAAATAGTTTTAAGGATACACGACTTAATTCGATACAAAGCGATAAATTAAGTTACAATTGAACAAACAAAGATAAAATAAATTCAAACCACATGAGTAGGATAGTTCCATCCTTAGTGAAATAGTCACCCTCGATCGGGCTCACCACGGCCAGCACCAATGAAGAAGAGAAAGAGCTAGTGATAGAGAAAATAATGATGTATTGCTTTGGTATGCGTGTTACAATGCATTTAACGAATTATGAGACCCCCTTTATATTGTAGGGGAATCCTATTCTAGGTACAACTCTATAAAAGGTAATAATCCTCCGATTAACTGATTGTCGGCTCTTCATCGATACGTACCGAGATTCCAGCCATGGTATTCGGCTGGTCACAGATATTATGGCCTTTTGTTGTTCGTGCTTGATTGTCTGATAATATTCTTCGAAATTGTTCAAGGCTAAGACCGAATCTGAACCGTAACCCCGATATTCTCGAGGGCGGGCGTCGTCCCCCCAGATTCTGACTCGATGAGACCTTTGCCTCGATCTCATTCCCCTGTCACCATGTCTCGAGCTTGGCTTATTTTGTCGGAGACCGGGGTGTACCATGACCCCGGTTTTGCCCACATACACCAACCAAGAAACTATTCATATCCATTGCATATATTTATTTTAGAATAATGAATTGGGAAAGGCTAATGGGGATGAGAAAAGGAATAGAAGCTTATTTCAGTCTATATTTTCAAAGAGAGACGGAGAGGAACTTAGAAGTCGGCAAAAAAAAAAAGCTTTGAGTGTAGCCATGGATTCTTGAGATTTTAACTGCACTTAGTGTGTAGAAAACGTACACTAATATCACTAGATTATAAGCCGTAATTGTTGATCGGAACATATTGGGTTTTTTCTACATTAATGTTTATTTATTTTTTTCTTTTAGAGAGAAATAACAATAAAATAAAATAGCCGCTCAAGTATCCAAAATCCATAAATTTATGAATACTTTGCAATTCGTAATTTCTATTATAAAACAATTGGCTTTGTATCTCTAACTTCTTTTATTTTAAGTATTTCAATTAAAACTGCATATATTTTCTTTGCAATTACTGAAATAATAACCAATAAAATCTAAAATACATACATCGTGAAAAAGGATGAAGGTGGTGAAATTTGTATGCAAATACAGAACCAACGCAACGGAAATTAATCAAGAAAAGTACCTTCAGCCATAGTCGTTCAAGTATTGTAGAATCGCCTTGGAAAACTTGACACAAAAATTTAGGAGACTTCTAGCTTGTGCGTATCGTTGGATGCAGACTAATGGAGTCACAGGCATATTTATAGGTAGGCTAGGGACTCTTAGGCAAATACTTTAGCACTAAGGACATCTTCCATAAAATACGGTTACCCTAGGGACTCATAATTAATAGTTTCCTTCCATCAAGGAAATTTCTAGATATGTATAACTGTCACGACCCAAAATCTAACCGGCGTGATGGCGCCTATCATGGAACTAGGCAAGCCACCACTCAACATCTCAACATAGAAAAATCTTAGAATATAAAAATGGAAGCAATTTAATAATTTAGGAAAGCCTTTTTGAAAACAAAAATATCCAAAAATACGATACAATCCATCCCAAAATCGGGGTGTCACAGAGTACATAGGCGTCTATATCAGAATACACTCCACTACAGTGTCTAGAGAAATAAACTGAAAATACAACTAGTAATAAAGAAGGAGAGTCAAGGTCTACAAACGTCGTGCAGCTACCTTGGTAGTCTCCAAACTCTGAAACCGCAATCAGCAACCGTCGTCGTGACCAAAAATGCATGAATATGCACACGAGGTGCAGGGAGTAATATGAGTACATCCAACTCAGTAAGTAACAAGTCCAAACTTTGGACTGAAAGGTAGTGACGAACTCAATAGGTACAGATAAAATAGAAATAACTGAACAGAAACGTAGGCATGCTTTCAAATTAAATAGGCAACTCAAAACAGTAAAGTGAAGCAGATCCGAACAGTGTAAAGAATATAACCCTGCTATCTCTATATGCCAATGCACATGCTGTATGTGATGCACCATGCTGTTAGCCTCATGTGCTCACGCTCTCGAATGCTCAACCACTCGGTACTGTATATGGCCCATACGACCCAGGGAAGATACATCCCGGAACATATACATCACTGATTATAAGTCACCCAGTACCGAGGAAAGCCAATCCAGCCCTGTAAAGAAGATCAATCTCCAGGTATCATGTACTTAGGACAAGATCCATGTCCAGGGAAGATCCATCCCTCAATAATACCAACCGCTCTCACTTGGGGTGTGTACAGACTCCGGAGGTGCTCCTACTGCCCAAGCGCTATCATATAATCAGTATAACCGATACGGCGTGCAGCCCGATCCCACAACTGTCACTCATAATCAGGCTCTCAGCCTCATCAGTCATCAATCTCTCTAGTCTCACTCATAGGCTCATAATATCATGAAAACTAGCCCGAAATAATGATATGATATATCAATAAAACAACTGAGACGGAGATATGATATGAAATGCATGAACATGACTGAGTACATAATATCAATGAAATCAGTGAGATGACAGCAAGAAACGACCACTAGGGGTCCCAACAGTACCGGCATAAAGCCTAAACATGATATCTAGCATGATTCACAGCTCAATTACTTTATCACAAGATGAAAACACAGATATAATCAAAATAGAGTCACTATACAGTGTCATACCAGGCCACAATTCTCACGGTGCACGCTCGCAAGCCCGTCACTTGGCATATACGTCACCTCAATACCAATCGTATAGCACATAGTTCAGGGTTTCGAACCCTCAGAACCAAGTTTGAAAGTATTACTTACCTCATACCGAACAAATCCTACTCTAAAATGCCTTTGACCCTCGAATCAGTCTCCAAACGCCCTGAATCTAGCCACAAGCAGTACGGTATAATTAATATAGGCTAAAGGAATCAATTCCACAAGAAAAACACGAAATTAAAAGCCAAAATCTGAAATAGGCTGGACCCGGCCCCGGGTCCCATGCCTCAAAATCTGACAAAAGTCACAAAATCCGAAAGCACATACACTCATGAGTCTAATCATACCAAATTTATCAAAATACGACACCATTTGGTCATCCAAATCCCCAAAATTCACTCTCCACTTCTCAAGCCCTAAACCCCCAAATTTCACTTCAAAATTTCACTAATTAGGTGGGGGAAATCAGTGGGAAACAAGTTTTATGATTCGAAATGAGTACAAGAATCTTACCTCAATAATCACCTCGAAAATCTTCTCCAAAATCGCCTAAGTCCGAGTACAAAATGTTGAAATAAGACTAAAATCGCGAACCCTTGCTTTTAAACCTTCTGCCCAGACTTTTCGCACATGCGGACCTATTGTCGCACCTGCGATGCCGCATCTGTGGTGAAAATGCCGCTTCTACGGAAGTCACTTCCACCTCCAGGGCCTGCACATACGCTCCAGGTTCCGCACCTGCGAACACGCATATGCGGCCCTGGCCTCGCATCTGGGAAGTCACTCTATCCTAGCTGCCCCCACACCTACGTCCACTTGTTCGCATCTACGCTACCGCAGGTGCGGGATATTGTTTGTACCTGCGACCCCTGCCATTCATGGCCTTGCCCGCATCTGCGATTCATGCCATGCTTCTGTGTGCTCGCACTTGCGGTGCCCACTCCGCAGGTGCGGTTACACCATTAGAAGCAACTCTTCAGCTGCTTCATCAACTCAAAATTCAAGTTCGTTAACCACCCAAAATCTACCCGAGGCCCCCGGGACCTCAGCTAAATATGCCAACAAGTCATATAACCCAATACAAACTTAGTCGAACCTTCGAATCACTCAAAACAACACCGATTACACCCGGATTCAAGCCTATAGAATTTCTAAACTTTTGAATTCTTCAACGATGCCGAATCATACCAAACCACGCCCGATTAACCTCAAATGTTGCACACAAATCATATTCAACATTACGGACCTACTACAACTTTTGGAATCGGAATCTGACCCCGATATCAAAAAGTAACCCCCCTGCCCCGGTCAAACTTCCGAAAATTCGACTTTCCTAAATCAGCCACATACCTCAAATTCACAGTTTGGACACGCTTCTAACTCCAAAATCACCCAACGGAGCTAACGAAACCGACGAAACTCCATTCTGGAGTCGCTTTCACACCATTCTGACTACGATCAAAATCCTAAGACTTAAGCTTCCGTTTTAGGGACTAAGTGTCCCAAAACACTCCAAAACCTAAAACAAGACCTCCCGGCAAATCACATAAGCAGAAACAGATATGGAAAATGCAGTAAATAGGGGATTGGGGTTAATACGCTCAAAAAGACCAACCGGGTCATTACATCCTCCCCCACTTAAACATACGTTCGTCCTCGAACGTGCCAAGAGTTGTTTCCAAGCCACCAAATCACTATTCTATCTTACCACGCACGTACCCGGGGGTGATCCCACGTCACCCTATCCCATATAGGTCTGATAACACCACATAACTGAAATTCCTTAATTCTACCTAGCCTACAAGCCTTAGAATCCAATTTCCAACATCCGGAATTTCTTATAAGGTCAGAATCCCGCAACCTACACACTGTATAAGTCGGAACAAGCTGTACCAAAAGCCGTAACCATAACTCAAATACCGAAAACTTCAAATACCACATAGCTCAAATGCTCGAAGCAATGATTTCTGATCACCGTAGCTGCTCGAAACAACCCCATGCCGGTAATAAACCTCATATCAAACAAGACTCCATTCTAAAACCTTCGGACACCATCGATGATGAAAGAAACACATAGAAACTCGTAACCATTCATCAGATCTAACAGTCGTGGAGCTCCCTCTCCTTCGACAAGAGCCATAGCAAATTCCTAAGCCGACTTTCGATATTACCCTCCCAAATATGCCACAATCAAATCTGATAGCACCCATCCTAGATCCGACGACTTCATCTTATCAAATACCAGCTACTCTACTAATATGCCACACCAATAATATCTAAAGCCATAACCCGTGCAATCTGTGCACCAATATGCAACATTCCAAATGTACTCAATTACGAAAATGACTCAAACAAGAGAATCGTCCCGTAAGCTCGATGGGTACCACCCAACGCAATGCTAAAAAATCCATCACACACCGTAGAACCATAACACATGAATCTAACACAAGGATCATATCTCAACATAATTCTGCCGCAATGCGCGACCCCATCCAAACACTGATCCATATGAAATACCTTAGACACCATGCTCAAAATCAATAACCACATGCAATCCGACATCAAGTACTCAAAGTGCATTACCATAACCCTGGAGAAGCAAATGACACAATGCTATACAAACCCGAAAGAACGTAACCAATGTGCAACCACTCATGCATCACCCAAATACACATCTCGCGCAATTTCCGCTATAAGGCCCCCAATAGAACTGCACCATGGGTGCATACACCCAGTGAATCACCACCCCTCGTAGTATAGAAGAGTAACTTACGGAACATATAAAAATACGAATAAGCTCAACAACAACCGAATGGCACATCCCTCAATAATAGCAGTATGGAGCCAACCAATCCGACTCGGTGTAGAATACACATCTTAATTGGGCCTACCAATGGACCCCCAAATCAACACATCTCTCATACACGATCATCCCACGAGGAATACTCTTAAAATTCTTCCGTGCCACATAGGAAAATTGAATATCAGCAGTCGATCAACCAGAAGAGTACCGCAATACCAATAAACATCCGTAAATCAAATAACAATGCCCCTTTCAATCGTGCACCCCTCTCAGGGATTACCGAGCAACTATAACATTCATCTAAATGTACAACACTGACCATTCTGTCCAGAATTCGTGAACTTGCCTTCAAGAATGAACTGTCACTTAGTACAGGTAAATCTTAATCCTGCACAACACACCACATCTATCATGCTATCACCATATTGGTCTAGTCTACTACCCAATTGTCCTATTTACTTCGAGTTTCTTCTGAATTATCCTCAATTTGATACTTCTCCTTGTCAGAACTCCACGATCCTTACCCAAAGCTCACTACAAGGCACCCTAACATAACACCACACCACCATAAGGCCCGTAAGCCATTGCACTCTTCTTAAGTACCTCCATAAATACCTCAACTGTAACGCTCACTCTGAAAATACCTTATGCGAATTTAAAATTCTTCTTCTTACCTTTCTTATACTAAAATACAAAAACCATAATCATACAGAATTGCCGCAAATCCCGGCACCATTAAATGTAATTTCAGATTCTAAATTGCACCGCCCAAACGGGCTGAAAGAGATGTGCCTCATTAGCACAGCAACGCTCGAAGGGGTAACCCTGCCTTAACACCACCGATCAAATTCACACTCCGTGCGCACTACATCCTTCAAAATAACAATTTAATCATTTAATGATTTTTTATAAAGTGTGATATAAACCACATTCAAGAAATTTTCTTACTCAAGTCATCCCCGATATCAACCTCTGCAAGTCATAACCAATCAAAAAGTATGCCTGAGGCCAAAAACTAATACCGCACAAAATCGTGCAATCAAATCATAGATAGCAGACTCCCCACTTGGCTCAAAGCCATATAACAAAACATATGATGACTCACCATACCCAAGATAACATCTAAATTGACTATACTAAGCAATAAGAGATCTACTCCAGTCTCCAAACACCCAATAGTCACCACACAGGACCGATATATACGGTCCACAATAACAGTATTGCCCACCGGCGTAGACACATGAACAGGTAAAACTAGAGACTCACGGGGCATATCCAGATAATGAGAGAAATGCAAGGATATTTATGAATAAGTGGGACCAGGGTCAAATAATACAGAGGCATCTCTATGGCAAATTAAGACAATACCTACAATCACAACATCCGAAGAAATGACATCTGGTCTGGCAGGGAGTGCGTAGAAACGGGCCTAACCGCCACCTGATCGGTCTCCCCCTCTAGGGCGACCCCTAGCTGACTAAGCTCTACCCTGATCTGGCTGGGCGGGTGGTGAAGTAACAGATGCCGAAGTCGAAGGCTGACTCCTCTGCTGAGATGAACCTCCCGAAAGGCGGGGACAATGCCTCTTGATATGGCCCAAATCTCCGCACTCAAAGCAACCTCTCTCTGCAAATGGCTGTGGGGAGTGAAGGGAACCCTGAGTACCGGAATAACTGCTAGAAGGTCCTGACACAGATGAACCCTGAGCTGATGGTGCATGAGACAAACTCTGAGCTGGTAGTGCACTAAATGAAGACTGGCCTTACCAATAGTTGTGTGCACCATGACCAAATGATGCACAATGGTGAACCGGGCGAGTCGTTTGAGCATGTCTGAAAGAATGACCCCTACCATGGTGGAACTGACCCCCAGAAGGAACACCGTTGAATCCACCCTGTCCACGAGGCCTCTTGGCCTCCCTAGCAACCCGCTCCTGGCTGTGAACCATCTCAATCTAACGAGCAATATCGACAACCCCATCAAATGTAGCACCAGACACACTCTCTCTCTAGTCATAAGCAATCGCAGCTGAAAAGTGAGGCCATCTATGAACCTCCTAATCCTTTCCCTGTCTGTGGGAACCAACCAGATAGCATGACGGGCCAACTCTAAATATCTCATCTCATACTGCATCACAGACATATCACCTTGATGAAGTTGCTCGAACTGACTTCGCAGCTCCTCTCTGCTGGACTGAGGCACAAACTTCTCCAGAAAGAGAACGGAGAACTGCTGCCAGGTAAGGGGTGTTGCGCAGACTGGCCGACGCCTCTCGTAAGCCTCCCACCAACTGAAGGCAGCCCCAGAGAACTGAAAAGTAGTGAACGAGACCCCACTGGTCTCTAGAATACTAGTTGTACGGAGTATCCTCTGACACCTGTCCAAGAAGCCCTGTGCATCCTTTCCAACTTCTCCACTGAAAGATGGAGGCCGGAGCCTCCCAAACCTCTCCAATCTACGCTGCTCATCCTCGGGCATAGCAGGAACCACATAGTCCTGAGCAGTTGCAACCGGCTGGGCTGGTGGTGCCCCCGGTGTCTGGAGTCCCTGTACCACTTGCTCTGGTGTGCAGGTGGCGGGAGTCTGAGTGCCTCCCCCGGCCTGAGAAGTGGTTATTGCGGTCGGAACAGAGACCGCCTGAGCAAGACTGGTGCATATGGTCAGAATCTGAGCTAAGGCCTCCTGAAGGCCTGGAATCACAATGGGCACAGGTGGTGCCTGAGCTGGTCCCACAGGCTCGTCCACAACTGGAGCCTGCTCCTGAACTGGGGCAACGGGTGGATCTGCAGGTGTTGCCCTAACTGCGGTGCGAGCTAAACCTCTGCCCCTACCGCAGCCTCTACCTCGGCCTCTCGCGGTCGTGACTGGTGGTACTGGTGGTTGTCCATCCTGCCCCGTAGTACGCGTCCTCACCATCTATGAGAGAATTAGAACAACAAAAATTTAGTTACCAGAATCAAAAGATTCGCATGAATAGAATTCAAGAACGTGAAGTTTCCTAATGGTTCGGCAGCCTCTCGAAAATAAGTACATACGTCTCCGTACCGATCTGCAAGACTCTACTAAACCTGCTCATGACTCGTGTGACCTATGCAACCTAGGCTCTGATACCAACTTGTCACGATCCAAAATCTAACCGTCGTGATAGCGCCTATCATGAAACTAGGCAAGCCACAATTCAAATATCAACACAGAAAAATCTTTGAATATAAAGACGGAAGCAATTTAATAATTTAGGAAAGCCTTTTTGAAAACAAAAATATCCAAAAATATGATACAATCCATCCCAAAATCGGGGTGTCACAGAGTACATGAATGTCTATATCAGAATACAGTCAACTACAGTGTCTAGAGAAATAAACTAAAAATACAACTAGTAATAAAGAAAGAGAGTCAAGACCTGCGAACGCCGTGCAGCTACCTTGGTAGTCTCCGAACTCCGAAGCCGCAATCAACAACCGTCGTCGTGACCAAAACTGTCTTGATCTGCACACGAGGTGCAGGGAGTAACGTGAGTACATCCAACTCAGTAAGTAACAAGTCCAAACTTTGGGCTGAAAGGTAGTGACGAACTCAACCGGTACAGATACAATAGAAATAACTGAACAAAAACATAGGCATGCTTTCAAATTAAATAGGCAACTCAAAAGAATAAAGTGAAGCAGATCCGAACAGTGTAAAGAATATAACTCTGCTATCTCTACATGCCGATGCACATATTGTATGTGATGCACCATGCTCTCAGCCTCATGTGCTCATGCTCTCGAATGCTCAACCACTCGATACTGTATATGGCCCATACGGCCAAGGGAAGATCCATCCCGGAACATATACATCACTGATTATAAGTCACCCAGTACCGAGGAAGGCCAATCCAGCCCTGTGGAGAAGATCCATCTCCAGGAATCAAGTACTTCGGACAAGATCCATGTTCAGGGAAGATTCATCCCTCAATAATATCATTTGCGCTCATTGGGAGTGTGTACAGACTTCGGAATGGCTCCTACAGCCTAAGCGCTATCATATAATCAGTATAACCGATGCGGCGTACAGCCCGATCCCACAACTGTCACTCATAATCAGGCTCTCAGCCTCACTCAATCACCAATCTCTCCAGTATCACTCACGGGCTCACAATATCAAGAAAACTAGCCCGAAATAATGATATGATGTATCAATAAATAACAACTGAGACGAAGATATGATATGAAATGCATGAACATGACTAACATAATATCAATAAAATCAATGAGATGACAGCAAGAAACGACCACTAAGGGTCCCAACAGTATCGGCATAAAGCCTAAACATGATTTCTAGCATGATTGATAGCTCAATTACTTTATCACAAGATAAAAACACGGATATCAACAAAATAGAGTCACTATACACTGCCATGGAATCAACCAGGCCACAATTCTCACGGTGCACACTCGCACGCCTGTCACTTGGCATGTGCGTCACCTCAATACCAATCGTATAGCATATAGTTCGGGGCTTCGAACCCTCAAAACCAAGTTTGAAAGTGTTACTTACCTCAAACAGAGCAAATCCTACTCTGAAATGCCTTGTCCCCTCGAATCAGTCTCCAAACACCCCGAATTTAGCCACAATCAGTACAGTATAATTAATATAGACTAAAGGAATCAATTCCACAAGAAAAATACGAAATTAAAAGCTAAAATCCGAAATAGGCTTGACCCGGCCCCCAGGCCCACGCCTCAAAATCCGACAAAAGTTATAAAATCCGAAAGCTCATTCACTCACGAGTCTAATCATACCAAATTTATCAAAATCCGACACCATTTGGTCATCCACTCTCCAATTCTCAATCCCTAAACCCCCAAATTTTACTTCTAAATTTCACTAATTAGGTGGGAAAATCAGTGGGGATACAAGTTTTATGATCCAAAACGAGTACAAAAAGCTTATATCAATAATCATCTCGAAAATCTTCTCCAAAATCGCCTAAGTCCGAGTCCAAAATGTTGAAATAAGACTAAAATCGCGAACCCTTACTTTTAAATCTTCTGCCTAGACTTTTCGCACCTGCGACGCCGCATCTGCGGTGAAAATGCCGCTTATGTGGAAATCATTTCCACCTCCAGGGCCCGCACCTGCGCTCCAGGTTTTGCACCTACGAACACGCATATGCGGCCCTAGCTTTGCTTCTACAGAGTCACTCTATCCTAGCTGCCCCCGCACCTGCGTCCACTTCTCTGCATCTGCGCTACCGCAGGTGCGGGAAATTCTTCGCACCTGCGACCCCTGCCCTTCATGTCCTTGCCCGGATCTGTGATTCATGCCACGCTTCTGCGTGCTCGCACCTGCGGTGCCCACTCCGCAGGTGCGGTTACAATATTAGAAGCAACTCTTTAGTTGCTTCATCAACTCAAAAATCAAGTCCGTTAACGACCCGAAATCTACCCGAGGCCCCCGGAACCTCAACCAAACATGCCAACAAGTCATATAACCAATACAAACTTAGTCGAAACTTTGAATCACTCAAAACAACAACAAAACACCGATTATACCCGGATTCAAGCCTATAGAACTTCTAAAGTTTTGAATTCTATAAACGATGCTGAATTATACCAAACCACGCCCGATTAACGTCAAATTTTGCACATAAGTCATATTCAACATTATGGACTTACTCCAACTTCCGGAATCGGAATCCGACCCCGATATTAAAAAGTCAACCCCCGGTCAAACTTTCAAAAATTCTACTTTCGCCATTTCAAGCCTAAATCAGCTACAAACCTCAAATTCACAGTCCGGACACGCTCTTATGTCCAAAATCACCCAACGGAGCTAACGGAACCGATGAAACTCCATTCCGGAGTCGTCTACATACCATTCCGACTACGGTCAAAATCCTAAGACTTAATCTTCCGTTATAACGACTAAGTATCCCAAAACACTCTGAAACCTAAAACAAGACCTCCCGGCAAGTCACATAAGTAGAAACAGATACGAAAAATATAGTAAATAGGGGATCGGGGCTAATAAGCTCAAAACGACCGACCGGGTTGTTACAATAACAATAAAATCTTATCTGATAAGGTAATTATTTGGGAGACAAGTTAATCAAATTAATTACCATAATATGTTAGGCCACAAAAGTCTCTTGAAAGAGACGTGTAATTCTTACCGAAGGTAGTTACAAGTAATTATCAGTAATTGAAACATGTAAAAAAAAATTCTTTCTCCTTTTTAGGGTGCGAGGAAATTCATGGCATCTCATTCTTTATGAACATATCAATAACGAAAAAAATTAAAATGAATCAAACTAGAATAAACGTAATATAAAATAAAAGAGAGGAAATATCATTATACTATAGTGATAAGAACTAGAATTGGTCAAAAAGTCTAAAAAAGACTTCTTTTCATGCTTCTTGATTCTTTTTTTCCTTGTCAACTAAAACGAGAATTAGTTGGTCTTGAGAATTAACGTCCTTTTTCATTTTAAAGTTGAATTCTAGTGCCTTCAATTAGTAGCCAACTTAATTTTAATAAACGAATTTCGGGTACATTAATTCTTCATCTTCATTAATCATTATAATGCATCTGGTTAATCAACTATGTCGGTAATATTATGCTTGCCTTTATTTAAATAAAGAAGATATTTTAACTGTTTTATTTTGTTTGACGGCATTTAACCGAATATGAATTCAATTTGCTAGTGAAAATGGACTAAAAGATTAAAGTTGTGGTTGAAGAAAGGAACAAACATCACATCATAATCAATTAATCATAGTGTAAATAGTTTAGTAAAATTTAAATTTTTTAAAGTTATATAAAAATAGAATGGTCTTAAGTATTTCTGGAGCATTCCAAGATGGACAGAATCATGGAATAAAGGCGGACAATAATTTTAAAAATATGTAATAATAGTGGCGAAGCTAGAGTATATGTTTACGGGTTCGGCTAGTTTTAGTTCAGTCTTATCAAGTGATTCATTGAACATATATAAATTATTAATTATATTATAATTCTAATAACTTAAAAACTAAAATAGCGAACTAATAAATTTTAAATTATGATTCCGCCAATGTATAATAACACTTAATTGCTGTCCCCTTACCATAATTGTAAAAATATGTAATAAAACTAAAGTTGCTTTCACAAATTTTGTATACGCAAGTAGCAGCCATACATGCATAAAAATAATATTGGTTTACTTGATTATCGTATATTGGTTTCGTCATCGAATAATGTTAAAGATTAGATATATTTTTACAACTTCTAAAACTTGAAAACCCCATTCTTTTTTTTCCCTCCTGGTTTCTGGATATTCCTCCTTATAGAAAAACAAAACAAAAATAAGAATAGCAAAAGCAATTTGTGTACATTAACGGCATGAAAATATTTTCAAACCAATTATTCTTGAAAGAATTAACCTAAATAGTCGCTCAGTCAACCGCTTAAATTAAAAATAACCAACGGATATTGTAATAATCTGAAATATTTTATATACTTATTAATTGTGAAACCAGAGAACTAATTTTTTTTTTATTTATACATATTGGGTTAAACATTAAGCTAGTGAAGGAAATTTATTATAATATGTAAGATATTATGCTAATAAGTGGCTAGTGGCTAACTTTTTAACTATGCTTATATAGTTAACTTTGGCTAATTATTAAATAAGGAGTAGACCAAGCCCATTCTTTTGCGGCTGCTATGTTTTAGTAACCTAGGGATTAGAGGAAAAAAGGAAAAGAAACATAAGGCGTAACCAAAAAAAAAAAAAAAAAAAGAGAGAGAAGAAGAAACAGAGCAAAAGAAGAAGCAAAACAGTCAGGACCCGGCGGCGAGCAAAGCCGTCACTGGGTGAGCTTTCATAGGTAATTTTTGAAATTAGTCCAACATTAGACTTAGAATATAAGTATAAACAAATGGGTTCTTTAAAAAGATGTGTAATGATGGCTCAATTATGTTGTTTAATAATTATAAAGATGTTTGTAATAATTAGCTAGTGATGTGGTAATGATTAGAAATTAAAGATAGTAATAAGATATTGGGTTGGGTTAAAAGCTACTGCTATGCAGAGTTATTTTGGTAAAACTTTCTTGATTTTGGTTTATAAGATGTAATGATTGCCAATGATTGGTATTTTGATAGTAGTAATAATGATTTAAGTTTTGGGGACCTTAGAATGCATCAGAAATCATTCTTCTGCTGCTTTTAAAATTTGAATACTAATGACTAGCCAATAATTTGTAATAATAAGGGAATAAAGTAATGATTATTCAATTATTGACAATGATTAGAATAATGAGGTTGGGTGGATTAAGCCATTGAAATACATTCGGTAGTTGCACTTCTTCGGCATTCACGTACTGTGTTTAATAAGTTTGTGTTGGGTTTTTAAGCTTAAATGTAGCTTAAAAGATGGTGAATGAGAAATGGATGAAAATTAAAAATATTTAAGTTTTTCTTCTTGACAAGGGGACATTGTCGCATATTGGAAGAGAAAAAGATTTTCATGAGTATATATACAATTGCACTTCTTCTAACTCTTAAAGAGTTAAGAAGAAGGCAAGTATCGCGCCGTCGTCGTCGCTCGGCTTCGGATTTTGGATTTTGGATTTTGGGCCAAATTTATTTGTTAATAATAAATATTATCAGAAATGCTATTAAATATCTATTTTTTTAAACGAAAAATTAATATTAAATCCAACGGAATAGTATATGCCGTTTGTTTTTTTGTAAAAGCCATTTAATTTATGGCCTTTTTACACAAACAACCCTTCTGAAGAGTTGCACCTCTTCAGTTTGAGCTCAACATTGGCTATAAATACCAGTCCATTCTCTCAGATTTTCCATACGAATTTCTGACTTCTCATCATTTTTTCTACATTGTTTTAACTACAAAGAAAGCAACAATAAGTGTGATTTGCTACCGATCTTTGTGTTCGCTGAAACACCGGGGTTTGAAGTATCGTTACACCAGTGTGTAATTCGTTCTATCCTAGGAGGAAATAATTCACAACTTTGGGTACTAGGAGGGGATTAAATTCCTTAAGAAAACAGTGTGAATTCAGTGGGCTCGGATTAAATTCTGTTTCTTTTACATTTTTGTTTATATGTTATTTTATTTTCTCCGAAATTATTTTACGAATACAGAATAATAACAAGCTTAAGGAATTTAATATTTTCTATATTTGTGTTATACTCACTGTTTCTGGAGACTAAAACCTGTGTAGTTTTCTACTCCAGTGGAGATTAAAATCTACGTGATTTTAACGTTTGTTTGTGTCATTCTTTTACAGAAATGACGAATGACAACGGGAACCAGACTGTTCCTATGGTGACTGCCAATGCTTCGACAAGCCGAACAATACCGGCATTGGCACCGGCAGAAAAACCTGAAAAAGTTTCCGGGATTGATTTCAAGCGGTGGCAGCAAAAGATGTTCTTCTACTTGATGACTTTAAGTTTGCAGAAGTTCATTAAGGAAGATGTTCATGTTCGGCCCGACGAAACTCTAGAAAATGAACGCTTTCTCGTGACTGAGTCGTGGAAGCATTCTGATTTTCTATGCAAGAATTATATTCTTAGCGGACTAGAGGACGATCTGTATAACATCTATAGTAATATGGAGACGTCAAAACAACTATGGATAGCGCTTGAAAGGAAATACAAAACGAAAGATGCCGGGTTAAAGAAATTCGTTGCCGCTAAATTTTTGGACTATAAAATGGTAGATAACAAGTTTGTTATTACCCAAGTCCAGGAATTGCATGTGATTATTCACGATCTCCTTGCCGAAGGTATAAGTCAAATTAATACTAATGTTGAAAGTATTAATTATATTGTTTCTACTAACAGAATTTTCATTGAAGGTCCTGTCATCAATGAAGCATTCCAAGTTACAGCAATGATTGAGAAGTTGCCTCATTTGTGGAAGGATTTCAAAAACTACTTGAAACACAAACGCAAGGAGATGTCCCTTGAAGATCTCATTGTTCGGTTGAGAATCGAAGAGGACTACAAAGCTGCTGAAAAGAAAGGTCGTGAAAACTCAACAATAATGGGAGCAAACATTGTTGAGGATAGAAAGAGAAAGAAGGCTTATGGACCGAAAAGCAACCCAAGCAAGAAGCGGTTAAATGGAAATTGCTACAACTGTGGAAAAGCTGGACACAGATCTGCAGATTGTCGTGCTCCAAATAAAGACAAGAAGAAGGGTCAAGCAAACATGGTTGAAAAGTACGAAGATGTCGATGACTTATGTGCTATACTTTCTGAATGCAACCTGGTGAAAAATCCTAAGGAGTGGTGGATTGATTCTGGAACCACTCGCCATGTTTGTGCTGTTAGAGAAGCGTTTGCTACATATGCTCTTGTTGGACCCGAATAGACATTTTCTATGGGAAATTTTGCAACGGCCAAAATTGAAGGATGTGAGAAGATATTTATGAAAATGACTTCTGGTAAGGTGGTGACTTTGAACAACGTCCTTCATGTTCCCGAGATTAGAAAGAGCTTAGTCTCTGTAGAACTTCTTATTAAGAACGGGTTTAAGTGTGTTTTTGTATCCGATAAGGTTGTAATAAGTAAGAATGAGATGTTTGTAGAAAAAGGTTACCTCACTGAGGGTCTTTTCAAGCTGAATGTAATGGTTGGTGAGAATAATAATAAAATTTCAGCTTCTTCTTACTTACTTGAGTCAAATGAATTATGGCATATATGTTTGGGTCATATTAATTATAAAACCTTACGGAAAATGATTAATTTGGAAGTATTGCCTATGTTTGAATGCGACAAATCAAAATGTCAAATATGTGTGGAATCTAAGTATGTTAAACATCCTTATAAGTCAGTTAAAAGGAATTCAAATCCTTTAGACTTAATTCACACAGATATTTGCGACATGAAGTCAATACCATCTCGTGATGGAAAGAAGTATTTCATAACTTTTATTGACGACAGTACTCGATATTGCTATGTTTACTTACTTAATAGTAAAGATGAAGCAATAGACGCATTCAGGCAATACAAAAATGAAGTTGAAACGCAACTTAACAAGAAAATCAAAATGATAAGAAGTGATAAGAGTGGTGAATATGAATCTCCTTTTGAAGAAATATGTTTAGAATATGGAATAATTCATCAAACAATGACCCTTTACACGCCTCAATCCAATGGGATTGCGGAAAGAAAGAACTGTTCATTAAAGGAGATGATGAACGCATTGTTGATAAGTTCTAGTTTGTCACAGAACTTGTGGGGGAAGCCGTTCTTACGGCTAACTAGATACTAAATCGAGTACCCCATAGCAAAACATAATCCATTCCATATGAAAAATGAAAAGGAAGTAAGCCCAATTTGAATTATTTTAAAGTGTGGGGGTGTTTGGCAAAAGTGCAAATTCCTAAACCCAAAAGATTAAAAATAGGACCGAAAACCGTTGATTGTATTTTCATAGGATATGCGACCAATAGTAAAGCATATCGATTTCTGGTTCATAAATTAGAAAATCCCGACATTCATAATAATACGGTTATAGAATCAGATAATACTGAGTTCTTTGAAAATATATACCAGTATAAAAAGGAATGTGAGTCGATTGGTGAAGGATCTAAACGACCTCGGGAAGAAACAAAAGAAAGTACATTTAATCAGGAGGATCCAAGACGTAGTAAACGTCAAAGAACGTCTACTTCATTTGGACCAGATTTTGTGATTTTCTTATTGGAAATGAGCCTCGAATATTTAAAGAAGCTATGTCTTCTTCGGAATTATTATTTTCGAAAGAGGCAGCCAATAGTGAAATAGAATCCATATTGAACAACCATACATGGGAATTGGTTGATCTTCCTCCTGGAAATAAACCTTTGGGTTCTAAATGGATTTTTAAGAGGAAAATGAAAGATGATGGCACTATTGATAAATATATGCAAGACTTTGAGTCAAAGGGTATAGACAACGAGAAGATCTTGATTATTTTGATACATACTCTCCAGTTACAAGCATTATGTCCATACAAATATTAGTAGCATTAGCTGCAATTTATGGTCTTGAAATTCATCAAATGAACGTTAAGATGACCTTCTTAAATGGAGATTTGGGAAAGAAATCTACATGGAACAATCTGAAGGGTTTGTGGTTCCAGGTAAAAAAAAGAAGGTATGTAGACTTGTTAAGTCCCTTTACAGACTAAAACAAGCGACCAAACAATGGCATGTGAATTTTGACCAAACAATGTTGTCAAATAGTTTCAAGATAAATGAATGTGATAAATGTGTGTACATTAAAAATGTTCCAAATCACATAGTCATTGTTTGCTTATATGTGGATGATATGCTGATAATGAGTAATGGCATTGATATGAAGGACTTGGAAGTTGCTGATTTAATTCTAAGGATTAAGATCAATAAAACTCCTCAAGGTCTGGCATTGTCATAATCTCATTATATTAAGACAGTACTTGGAAAATTCAAGCACTTAGGGTTTAAAGTTGCAAAGACTCCGATTGACGTGAATCTTGTATTAGCAAAGAACAAAGGCCAAAGCATATCACAATTGGATTATGCTCGTGTATTGGGATGCTTAATGTATATCATGAATTGTACACGACCAGATATAGCTTGTGCTATAAGTAAACTGAGTCGATATACGAGCAATCCAGGCCAATCTCATTGGATGGCAATGAAACGAGTTTTGGGATATTTAGAACATACCCAGAACTTTGAATTGCACTACAGTAATTTCCCTGCGGTGATTGAGGGATACTGTGATGCAAATTGGATCACCGGTTCAACTGATTCTAAGTCCACGAGTGGATATGTATTCACTATTGGTGGAGGAGCGGTATCTTGGAAGTCGTCCAAACAAACATGTATTGCCCGCTCTACAATGGAGGCTGAATTCATAGCCTTAGATAAAGCCGGTGAAGAAGCTGAATGGCTCCGGAATTTCTTGGAAGACATTCCATTTTG
>AWOL01S0003759.1:87100-105855 GCA_000715115.1 Nicotiana otophora
ATTAGCAAAGAACAAAGGCCAAAGCATATCACAATTGGATTATGCTCGTGTGTTGGGATGCTTAATGTATATCATGAATTGTACACGACCAGATATAGCTTGTGCTATAAGTAAATTGAGTCGATACACGAGCAATCCAGGTCAATCTCATTGGATGGCAATGAAATGAGTTTTGGGATATTTAGAACATACCCAGGACTTTGCTTTGCACTACAATAAATACCCTGCGGTGATTGAGGGATACTGTGATGCAAATTAGATCATCGGTTAAACTGATTCTAAGTCCACAAGTGGCTATGTATTCATTATTGGTGGAGGAGCGGTATCTTGGAAGTCATCCAAGAAAACTTATATTGCCCGCTCTACAATGGAGGTTGAGTTCATAGCCTTAGATAAAGCCGGTGAAGAAGCTGAATGGCTCCGGAATTTCTTGGAAGACATTCCATTTTGGCCCAAATCGTTGGCACCAATATGCATACATTGCGATAGTCAAGCGACAATTGGAAAGGATGGGAGCGTGATGTATAACGGTAAATCTTGTCATATAAGACGAAGACATAAAACTGTTAGGCAATTACTCTCTGAGGAATTATCATGATTGACTATGTAAAGTCAAGCGATAATGTGTCAGATCCACTTACAAAAGGCCTAACTAGAGAGGTAGTTGATAAATCATCGAGGGGAATGAGACTATGGCCGAGAACAAGCTATTATGGCGGTAACTCTACCTAGAAGACTGGAGATCCCAAGATCTAGGTTCAAGGAGATCAAACAAAGTCATTAATGACGGTTCAACAATGTCAACTAAAAGTTTGGTCCATTCTCGTGATGAGACAATGTTCAGTACCAAGGATAAAGCATTAAGGCTTTTTAATGATTTCTAAATTTGATACGGGGTATATCAAATAGTGTATCTACAGGATGACACGTTTAGGAATCACCTATNAGGTAGTTGATAAATCATCGAGGGGAATGAGACTATGGCCGAGAACAAGCTATTATGGCGGTAACTCTACCTAGAAGACTGGAGATCCCAAGATCTAGGTTCAAGGAGATCAAACAAAGTCATTAATGACGGTTCAACAATGTCAACTAAAAGTTTGGTCCATTCTCGTGATGAGACAATGTTCAGTACCAAGGATAAAATATTAAGGCTTTTTAATAATTTCTAAATTTTGATATGGGGTATATCAAATAGTGTATCTATGGGATGACACGTTTAGGAATCACCTATGTAAGTATGAAGTGTTAGTCGCTTCAAGGAGAATTTTGTAAGGCCAATTCTCTACGCACTTATGAAACCAGGTGGTGTTTATGGCTGAAACGAACACAACAATGAGAGCCAAAGATGGTTAAGGGTTGGTTGTGTGACTTATGGTTGTTTAGGTATACACCAAAGTTCGAAGATTTAAAGATATCAAATCTACTGATTAACCGAGTGTATCCGACATAAGTTCACTACGGAAAAGTTCAAAGGGAAGCCTACTTATCCAGATGCAATTAATCCTTGCTTACGAATCACACAATTTTTCATGTATATTTCCGTGATATAGCCATTCCTTATTCATGTAGGGGATTGTTGGGTTTTTAAGCTTAAATGTAGCTTAAAAGAGGGTGAATGGGAAATAGAGGGAAATTGAAAAGTATGATGACCCAAAAGGTCATCTTATGTTTTAGACCTCGAATCTTCACTCTTAAGCCTTAAAAATCTTATATTTATCCTCCTTGATTTGCGTGTGCAGTCCGGGCATGTTTCTGGAAAGCTTTATGTTGAAAATTGATGAAAACAAGAATTTATGCCTTAAAAAGATGATTTTATTTGACTTGGGTCAATAGTTTTGGTAAACGGGCTCGGATCCATGTTTTGACGGTCCCGGTGGGTCCGTATAATATTATGGGACTTGGGCGTATGCCCGGAATCGAATTCCAAGGCCCATAGCCTGAGAAATATATTTTTGACTAAAATTGAATTTCAGAAAATTAATGGTTTTAAAGTATATGCTTAATGCTTGATTTTGATGGTATCGAGTCTGTATTTTGGTTCCGGAGCCCGGTACAGGTCCGTTATAATATTTGAACTATGTTTGTGAAATTTGGTGAGAAACGGAGTTTAAGTGACGTGATTCGGCCCTTCGGTTGAGAAAATAGTAACTTTAAGTGTTCTTGAGAATTTCATTATTTTTTATACTAAATCCGTAGTTTTAGGTGTTATTTTGGCGATTTGATCACACAAGCAAGTCCGTATGATGTTAGACTTGTGCGCATGTTTGGTTTGGAGCCTCGAGGGCTCGGGTGAGTTTCGGATAGGCTACGGGGTGATTTGCACTTAGCAAATCTGAGATTTTTGCTGCAGCAGCTGTTCTGGTGTGCCCTTCTTCGAGTTCGCGTAGGTAGTGTTGCGAACGCGAAAGGTAAAATAGGGGCAGGGGAATTTTCTTCTTCGCGAACGCGAAGGATTGGTCGCGATCGTGAAGTATTGGGGGTGGTAACCTTCGTGAACGCGATCAGTCTCCCGCGAACGCGATAGTTTAAGGGACCTAGGGGAGGGGTGTCATGTTCTTCTACGCGAACACCTCCATTGGGTCGTGAACGCAAATTCTTGGGGGGAGATGCCTTATGCGAACGCGAAGGCCTTAGGCTGCTATGCATCGCGATCGTGACAGGCCTCTCGCGAACGCGATGAAGGCCTGTCCAGTGTTTTAAAACAGACTTCAAAGACGAGATTTGTTCAAAATTTTACATTTTCTTCACTTGAACTCAACCTTGGGCGATTTTTGAAGTGGGAATTCAACACCAAATCATAGGTTCGTATTCTTAAACTCATTCCTTTCAATTTGCATCAACACCCACTAGATTTCTAGGCCTAAATCTTGTTATTTAAGGGTAGAAATTAGGAATTTAGGAGAATTAGGGATTTTGTAAATTTGGGAATTTAGACCTCGATTTGGGGTCAGATTCCGGAATTAATGACATATTCGGGCTCGGGAGTGAATGGGTAAACGCAGTTTGATTCAAACCTCGAGTTTGAACCAAGCGGGCCCGGGGTCGATTTTTGACTTTTTTGAGAAAATTTGGGAAATCTGTAATTATTCATTAAAGTTGATTCCTTTAGTGATAATTGATGGTATTAAGCTATTTGTGACTAGATACGAGTGAGCTGGAGGTGAATTATAAGGGAAAAACGATACTTGAGCAGTGAGTGGTCTCTGATTTGTGATGAGTGTAAAGCACGAAGGATGATGTCGTGCATGCATTATTTATATTGTGAGGAAGAGTGTAAAGCATGAAGGGTGATGTTGTGCCGTGATATGTGAGTGTTAATGCACGAAGGGTGCTGTCGTGCCATGATTTATGAGTGATAAAGCATGAAGGGTGATGCCGTGTATGTTATGAGAGGTTTAATGCACGAAGGGTGATGTCGTGCTGTTCTATTTATGTATTTGGTGAGGTTGAGAGTATAAACACGAAGAGTGATGCCGTGCAGTTTTCCTTTGCTGTTTTATTTGCTCAATCCGTTCAAGGATTTTCTGTTTAATTCTGTCTTTTCATTATTCTCACTCTTTATATTGTATTCCCCTATTGTATGTCCCCTTCCCATTATTTCTGCGTTATTTCTTTATTTAATGTTGTTGCCACTAGCATGATTATACTGTTCAGGTTATATATGGGTGTCTTGTCCTAGCCTCGTCACTACTTCACCGAGGTTAGGATCGACACTTACCAGTACATGGGGTCGGTTGTACTGATGCTGCACTCTATACTTTCTGTGCAGATTTTGGTACCGGCTCAGTTTGATCGAGATTTAGCTATTGGTTCGTTGTCCGGAGACTCAAGGTAGATCTGTCGGCGTTCACAGACCTTGAAGTCCATGTCTATATTTTATGTCCTACTGTTTTCTTTCATTCAGACATTTGTATTTCTTTCAGACTATTACTTGTAGTAAATTCTAGAATGCTCGTGAATTGTGACTCCAGATTCGGGTGGTAGTAATTAATACAGTTTAAAAATATTCCACACTTATTATATTTCATATTAGTTAATTATTGTTATTTACTGAATGAAAATAAGGAATTGGTTTAATGATTCTCTAATGTTGGCTTGCCTAGCAAATAAAATGTTAGGCGCCATCACGGTCCCGTCGGTGAGAAATTTCGGGTCGTGAGAGTTGGTATCAAAGCACTAGGTTGCCTAGGTCTCACGATTCACGAGCAAGCTTAGTAGAGTTTGGAGGATCGGTATGGAGACGTCTGTGTTTATCTTCCAGAGGCTATGAAGTTTAGGAACAAGTTTTACTTTTATTCTTCTCTATCGTGCGATTTTGCTTTCTCAATACTTATTGAACTTTTCTACTCTTATTCTCTCGCAGATGGCGAAAACACGTACCGCTTCCTCAGCTGAGCAGCAGCTCAGCCTGTTAGATTAGTTCAGCCGGTTATTGCGGCACAGATCGGAGATGGGCCAACTATGTCTTCTGAGGCTTTATGGAGATTGGACAGGTTTATCAAGCTCTTTACTGTTCACTTCAGTGGTGCTCCTTCAGAGGATCCCCATGAGTATCTTGATAGCTGCCACGAGGTTCTACAGAACATGGGTATAGTGGAGACCAATGGGGTCGATTTTGCTGCATTTCAGATGACTGGTTCCGCCAAAAAATGGTGGAGAGATTACTTGTTGACCAAACCAGCTGGGTCGCCTGCTCTTACTTGGGACCAGTTCTCACAGCTCTTCATACAGAAATTTCTGCCTATCACATTGAGAGAGGAGCGTCGCCGTCAGTTTGAGCGTCTCCAGCAGGGCAGTATAACTGTTACTCGGTATGAGACCCGTTTTGTGAATTTGGCCCGTCATGTTATTCTTCTGTTTCCCACCTAGAGAGAGAGGGTGAGGAGGTTTATTGATGGACTTGCTCAGCCTATCAGATTGCAGATAGCTAAGGATACTGGGAGTGAGATTTCTTTTCAGGCGGCTATTAATGTCGCTAGATGAGTCGAAATGGTTCTTACTTAGGGAGGCCAGGGGTCTGAAAAGAGACCTCGTCATTCTGGTGAGTTCATCGGTGCCTCATCTAGAGGTAGGAGTACTTTTGGTAGAGTCTATCCTCCCAGACCGTTTCATTCAGCGCTCCAAGCGTCCCACGGTGCCTCAGGTGGTCGTGGCCCTCAGATGCATTATTTCGACCAGCTAGCCTACAATGAACCACCATCTCCTATTTGTGCACCTCCACTCTAAAGTTATCAAGGTGGTTATTCAGGTCGACAGGGTCAATTTCAAGGTCAGTTTCGGGGTCAGCAGTCACAGCAACCGAGGTTATGTTATACTTGTGGTGATTCGAGGCGCATTGCTAAAGTTTGCCCTCGGGCAACGGGCAACTCACAGCATCAGAGTTCTCGTGCCATGGTTCTGGCACCAGTTGCTGCACCACCTGCTCAGCCAGCCAGAGGCAGGGGTCAGACAACCAGAGGTAGAGGCCAGACTGTTAGAGGTGAAGGTCAGGTCGTTAGAGGTGGAGACCAGCCAGTTAGAGGTCGTCCTAGGGACGTAGTTCAGGGTGGTGGGCCTAGCCCCGGTGTTATACTTTCCCAGCCAGGCCTGAGGCTGAGTCATCTGACGCTGTTATCACAGGTACTGTTTCAGTTTGCAATAGAGATGCTTCAGTTCTATTTGACCCGGGATCTACTTACTCCTATATGTCATCCTATTTTGCTTCCTCTTTGTTTGTGCCCAGTGATTCTTTGAGTGCTCATGTGTATGTGTCCACGCTAGTGGGGGATGCTATTATTGTAGATTGTGTTTATCATTCGTGTGTGGTCACCATTAGGAGTCTTGAGACTCGTGTAGATCTTCTACTTCTCGACATGGTTGATTTTGATGTCATACTGGGTATGGATTGGCTGTCACCTTATCATGCTATATTAGATTATCACGCCAAGATGGTGACCTTAGCCTTGCAAGGGTTGCCTCGATTAGAGTGGAGAGGCAATCTTGGCCATTCTGCCAGCAGGGTTATCTCTTATATGAAGGCCCAGCATACGGTCGAGAAGGGGTGTCTAGCTTATTTGGCTTATGTCCGCGATTCTAGTGCAGAGGTTCCTTCCACGGATTCAGTGCCGGTTGTTTGTGAGTTTCCAGAGGTGTTTCCTGCAGACCTGCCGGGGATGACACTCGATAGAGATATTGATTTCTGTATTGATTTGGCTCTGGGAACTCAGCCCATTTCCATTCCGCCATACCACATGGCCCCGCCAGAGTTGAAAGAATTGAAGAAGCAGTTACAAGATTTGCTTGATAAGGGCTTCATTAGACCTAGTGTCTCGCTCTAGGGTGCACCTATGTTGTTTGTGAAGAAGAAAGATGGATTGATGAGGGTGTGTATAGATTATCGGCAGTTGAACAAAGTCACTATCAAAAACAAGTATCCATTGCCGAGGATTGATGATTTATTTGATCAGCTTCAGGGTGCCCAGGTGTTTTCAAATATTGATTTGCGATCTGGCTACCATCATTTGAGTATTAGGGCATCTGATGTCCCTAAGACAGCTTTTCGGACTCGGTACGGGCATTTCGAGTTTCTAGTAATGTCATTTGGGCTGACAAATGCCCCAACAACATTCATGGATTTGATGAACCGGGTGTTCAAGCCCTACTTGGATTCCTTTGTGGTTGTATTTATTGATGATATCTTGATCTTCTCTCACAGTCGAGAGAAGCATGAGCAACACCTTCGTATCGTTCTTCAGACTCTGAGAGACAAGCAGTTATATGCTAAGTTCTCAAAATGCGAGTTTTGGTTGAGTTCAGTTGCTTTCTTGGGTCACGTTGTATCAGCAGAGGGTATTCAGGTGGATCCTAAGAAGATTGAGGCAGTTCAGAACTGGCCTAGACCCACATCAGCTACAGAGATTCGTAGTTTCCTGGGTTTAGCGGGCTATTACCGTCGATTTGTGGAGGGTTTTTCATCCATAGCAGCCTCGTTGACCAGATTGACCCAGAAGGGTGCCCCGTTCAGGTGGTCAAACGAGTGTGAAGCGAGCTTTCAGAAGCTCAAGACAACTTTGACTACGACACCGATATTGGTGTTACCCATAGGTTCAGGATCTTATACAGTATATTGTGACACATCCCGTATTGGTCTGGGTGCGGTATTGATGCAGGGTGGCAAGGTTATTGCATATACTTCACGGCAGCTGAAGGTTCACGAGAAGAATTGCCATGTTCATAATCTAGAGTTGGCAGCCATTGTTCACGCGCTGAAGATTTGGAGGCACTATCTTTACGGTGTGCCATGTGAGGTATTCACTGATCATCGGAGCTTGCAGTATTTGTTCAAGCAGAAGGAACTCAATTTGAGGCAGATGAGGTGGCTGGAGCTATTGAAAGACTATGATATCACTATATTGTACCATCCGGGAAAGGCCAATGTGGTGGCCGATGCATTGAGTAGAAAAGCAGTGAGTATGGGCAGCCTTGCTTATATTCCAGTTGGTGAGAGACCACTAGCATTGGATGTTCAAGCCCTAGCCAACCAGTTCATGAGGTTAGATGTTTCTGAGCCCAGCCGTGTCCTAGCTTGTACAGTTTCTCGATCTTCTTTGTTTAAGCGCATCAGAGATCGGCAGGATGACGATCCTCATTTACTTGTCCTTACAGACACGGTGTGGCACGGTGGTGCCAAGCAGGTTATTGTTGGAGATGACAGAGTTTTGAGGATGCAGGGACGTATTTTTGTGCCTAATCTGGATGGGCTTCGTGAGTTGATCCTTGAGGAGCCTCACAGTTCTCGGTATTCTATTCACCCGGGCGCTGCCAAGATGTACCAGGACCTGCAGCAGCATTATTGGTGTAGGAGGATGAAGAAAGATATAGTTGTTTACGTGGCTCGGTGCTTGAATTGTCAACAGGTGAAATATGAGCATCAGAGACCCAGTGGTTTACTTCAGCAGATGGAGATTCCTGAGTGGAAGTGGGAGAGTATCATTATGGACTTTGTTGTTGGACTCCCACGGACTCAGAGGAAGTTTGACGCCATGTGGTTTATTTTGGATAGGCTGACTAAGTCAGCATACTTCATTCTTGTGGCTGTTACCTATTCCTCGGAGCGGTTAGTAGAGATTTATATACGGGAGATCGTCTGTCTTCATGGTGTGCCCGTGTCTATCATTTCTAATCAAGGTACGTAGTTTACCTCGCACTTTTGGAGGGCAGTACATCGTGAGTTGGGTACGCGGGTTGAGTTGAGCACATCATTCATCCTCAGACGGACGGGCAGTCCGAGCGTACTATTCAGATCTTGAAGGATATGCTTCGCGCTTGTGTCATAGACTTTGGAGGTTCTTGGGATCAGTTCTTGCCCCTTGTAGAGTTTGCTTACAACAACAGTTACCAGTCGAGCATTTAGATGGCTCCCTATAAGGCATTATATGGTAGGCGGTGTCGGTCCCAATTGGGTAGTTCGAGCCGGGAGCGGCTCGGTTATTGGGCATAGACTTAGTACATGATGCCTTGGATAAGGTCAAGATTATTCAGGATCAACTCCGAACAGCTCAGTCCAGGCAGAAGAGTTATGCCGATCGTAGATTTTGTGATGCTGCATTCATGGTCGGAGAGAGAGTGTTACTTCGGGTATCACCCATGAAGGGTGTAATGAGGTTCAGAAAGAAGGGCAAGTTGAGCCCTAGGTATATCATACCTTTTGAGATTCTGGAGAGAGTGGGAGAGGTGGATTACAGGCTTGCGTTGCCACATAGTTTAGTAGTTTTTATCCGGTATTCCACGTGTTCATGCTTCGAAAGTATCACGGTGATCCGTCCCATGTGTTAGATTTCAGCTCTGTCCAGTTGGACAAATATTTAACTTACGAGGAGGAGCCGGTGGCAATTCTAGCCCGGCAAGTTCGCCAGTTGAGATCAAAGAGTTACCCTTCAGTTCGAGTGCAATGGAGAGGTCAGCCTATTGAGGCAGCTACTTGGGAGTCCGAGTCCGATATGCGGAGTAGATATCCCAACCTTTTCACCATCCCAGGTAGTAGTAAAACACAACATTATCACTAGCTATCTTAGACAAAAATCCTACATTTCTAGTCCCACAATGGTACAAAGTAAGTCAAGACTCAACTACATCCTAACCTACAACTCTAATACTCGACCTTCACATCTTCCTATCAAGTGTCATGTCCTCGGAAATCTGTAGCCTCGCCATATTCTGTCTGATCACCTCTCCCCAATACTTCTTAGGCCGTCCTCTACCTCTTCTCGTGCCCTCCACAACCAGCCACTCACACCTCCATACCAGAGCCTCTAGGCTTCTCCTTTGAACATGTCCGAACCATCTAATTCTCGCTTCCCGCATCTTGTCATCAATGGGAGCCACGTGCATCTTCTCCCGAATAACATCATTACTAATCTTATCTATCCTAGTGTGCCCGCACATCCACCTCAACATCCTCATTTATGCTACTTTCATCTTCTGGATATGTGAGTTCTTAACGGGCCAACACTCAGCCCCATACAATATGGTCGGTCTAACCACCGCTTTATAGAATTTACCTTTGAGTATTGGTGGCACTCTCTTGTCACACAGGACTCCAGATGCTAACCTCCACTTTATCCATCCTACCCCAATGCGGTGTGTGACATCCTCCTCGATCTCCCCTCCCCTTCTTTAGGGTTTGCATACCCGTCAATAAAACTTATATTATGGGATTTGGACTAGAGTATTATTATTTGAGTGATTGTTGGTTTTTCTATCAATTGACTAAGGTATTGGGCGATAATAATTTTTTCTTTAATTATTAATAATACTTTTAGGACTGCACTTTTTCTCTCAGTGTTTATGTAAATGGTTAAACGTTAGAGAAAAGAGTTCGCTTGGCGGGTGGTGTTAGCTAGGTGCCAGTCACGTCTAGGGAGTAGTTTGGGACGTGACAGTTTTATATATATATATATATATATATGTATGTATGTATGTATAGTCTATACATAATATAAGTATAACTGTATATAATCATTGTATAATATTATGTAATCTGGTAGAAAAATTAAACAATGAATCCGACTAGCTATCCGCGCAAAATCCCTTATTCTTTCATGGAACTAGGCAATGAGTTTAGTTAAGTTCACACTTAATTTCTTTGATTGTGTATTGAATTCTGTCGGTGTTTCTTTCTCCAATATGCTACAAGTTCTACTATTTGTATCTAAATTTTTTGAGATTAACTAAATGTTTTGCTATTAACTCTTTCCTTGTTGAACTATGTAACTAAAATGTAGTATGATTTTAGAACTTTGTGTATTGTTTAGCAGCTGAATACAAATAACAGAATTTTCTATTTTCTAATGGAAATATAAAGTTCAATAATATACTAATTCCAGTTGGACAATAACAAATCCATATCTATCGCTAAAGAGATGATAACTGACTTCAATGATCTTAACAATGTGAATATGGAATCTTCTCATAATGGCTGTGATTCAAAAAGGTTCACAATTTGAACTTAGAATATCAGGCATACTACTATTGACTGTCAAATGGTTATCTTAATAATATTCCAAAAAGTCCAAAAAAAATAATATTCCAAAAGGTCTGCATTGATCGGATTGCATTCATCAACTGTTAGTATTATATATTAAAGTTCTAAAGGTTTTGACTGCATCTACTAAGAAGGAACAAATATACAACAACAATAAACCAAGTTTGATCTCATAAATGGGTCTGGGTAGTGTAGTGTGTATGTAGACCCGTATCTCTACATCATAGAGATAGATAGATTATTTTCGATAGACAAGAAGGAGCAAATATAAAAACTGAAAAACAAGTTCAACTGAAGTGAAATTCTTTTACACTACCAAATGATATTAGGGATCGTTCGGTACGCGGGATAAGGTAAGTGATTAAATTTATACCATATTTGGTTGATGGTATAAATTTATCCTGGGATAAATTTATACCATCAACCAAATATGGTATAAATTTAATCCCAGACTTAATATTGGATATCTCACCTTATCCCATCAAACTTGGGATTATTTTATCCCACCTCCCAGATGGGATAAAATAGTCTATGGATTATAATCCTGGGATTATTATCCCGGGATAACTTAGTCCGCTTACCAAACGACCCCTCACGGTATCCAAAATCACTAATTAATAGTGGATTTAGTAACTTGAAAAAACAAAAGGCAAGTTTTTGAGCACGTTAAATTTGTACTGGTAATGTAAAACAATATTTATTTTTTAAATGAATATAAAATAAATTGTTACGAGTTTACGTATATATATCTATGCACTATGGTGAAAACTAATATGTACAAATACAATCAGGTCAAGCATAAAGTAATTATAGGTAAATTTTTATGATTATTATTAATTGATAACCTAGTGAAACTAACTTGTTAGCGAAGATTAAATACTTCCAAAAATCTTTAGAGTATTAGTATATATAACTTTAATCCAATCCTTTATACAATGGAACAAACTCAAGTGTTTAGAGCGGGAACAAAAAGGACTCTACACGCAATCACTTTCCGATTCCATTTATCATTTCCAAACGAGAAAAAAAATAAAAAAAATAGCGAGATTTACAAGTGGTAATTAAAAAATAGCCACAATTTAAAAGATAATTAAAATTTAGTCACTTTTTCATGTAAAAATAAAATCTGAACAAAAATATCCTTAAAATGTGAAAATATTCCAGTATAATCTGTTGGAATTCGAATTTTTACATATGAGCTTTCAGCATAATATGCTGGAATTTCATAATGTGATGAAGTTCCAACATAATATGCGGGAAGTTTATATGCAGAAGCTCCATAATCCAGCATATTATGCTGGAACTTTCTGTGTGCTGGAGTTTCAACATAATATGCTAGAAGTTTATACGCAGGAGCTCCATAATCTCGCATTTATACTGGAACTTTTCGTGTTTCAGCAAAATAGTGGATATTTTTCAATGAATTTATAAACGCTGACTATTTTTCAGTTATCAGTACGAAAACTAGCTACCACGTGCTATTTTCACTTTCCAAACTCACAATTACAGTCGACTCTTGAGTATATTTATGCAGAATGCGTTACTTGAATATATTTTTCCTTCTTTTTCGGTACTTAATTATCCATAGCGTTATCATCTGGGGTATTTTAATAAAACGATGACGTTTATGGCTTAGTCTCGGGCTTCGAGTAGATGGGAGGAATCGAGGAAGGGAGGCTGGAGCCAAAATTTAAAGTATATATGTTATGAATTCGTTATCAAACTCATAACTTTTCTTAATTATCATGCTCACAATTAAATATTTATATATATTTACAAATTTTTTATAGTACATATACTAAATGTAATCAAAACTATTAGATTCGTTCGAATCAAAGATGTCAGTATATAATATATATATATATATATATATATATATATATATATATATATATTGACGTACGTATAGAACTCATGTTCATGTAAGGTCCCATACAAGGTTGATGACTCGGACTCCGTAATGGTAGACCGAATAAAGAGCGAGCAATGTAAAGAGTGCTTTTTTAATTTACAAGAATCAACTGCTAATAACTAAGCTTCTTTTTTCAAACTATATTTATAGACGATATGAATATTCCCTTGGTAATTCAAAGCATCATAAGTCATTAATTAGTTCATTAATTACTTGCAAGAATGGGTTCTCTAAAATTTATCCTTTTAAGCTTATTGCTTTTACCATGTTTAAGCCTTGGCTCTGCTCGTAATAACGACTTGTTGGACCCTATGAAAGCCCAAAAATCAGACGAAATGCATGACCAAAATGGAGTCACGAAACCTTCTTGCATGCCTGGTGTTGGTGGGGTAGGCGGCGGTAATAGAGGCAGCAGCGGTGGAGGAGGTGGTGGCGGTGGCAGTGGCGGAGGTGGAGCCTATGGTAGCGGGTGTGGTGAAAATGGCTGTAATTACCCGCCCGTTGTACCTGGACCTCCACAAACAGGCGAAAACCCTTATTGCATGCCTGGTTGTGGCGTAGGTGGTGGTGGGGTAGGCGGCAGTAATGACGGAAGTGGCGGTGGAGGAGGCGGTGGTGGTGGCGGAAGTGGAGGTGGAGGTGGAGGATATGATAGTGGTTATGGTGGAAATGGAAATTGTAATTACCCACCCGTTATACCTGGACCCCCACAAACAATTGGACCTATATGCAATTGTCCAATAACTCAAGCAACAATATTCCCATTTCCTTGTCCATATGGATGTCAGCCACCACCTAGTTATGGCTGCCCAAATGGAAATTCCAGACTAACTCATGACAAGGAAAAACAGAATCATCAGCCCAAGACTACTGAAAACGAAAAGCAAGATGGAGAGCCAATTAGGTCCGAGGAAAAGATACACAAAAATGGTGATGGAGATAAGGAAAAACAAGATGGAGAGACCAATCTTGCGGAGAAGGAAAATCAGGACACTAATGTTGAGGACTGAGAATCTATTGTTCGATTTTCAGACGTACTATTAGTCGGACCAATGAATTACGACTAGTGTTTTTAGCTAGCTATAGGATGAATAAAAGAATAAATATGAGTTGATAAAAAAAAGTGATTGTGTGAGAAGGCACAGTGGTGTATAGTTCAGTCTATATGAATAATATACTAATAACTGAAAATGGCTTACTTTTACTTGAGTTGTATTTACGTTCTTCATTTCGGGCTTCTTTTTCTTCTTGTTTCACCTTGCAATCAAGTTGATGATGAGTTTTTCAAATAGTCTTGTTTACCCGAAAAACGGATGGAGTTGAATTTGTACGTAGTTCTAAGGATATGTGGTATAGCTTAATACAAATCGTAAGGATAAATAGAAATATCAAGTATGGATTGCAAAGAATGCAAAGTAAACAAGGTTGTAAAAAAGATGATTTTAGGACTAAACAAGTTGAATCAATTTATGAAGCTTGAAAGAACAACTCTTCACTATAGGAGAATATGGTGTTTGAATTACAATGTAAGCAAAAACTTGGTCCTTACAGAAACAATAACCATTCCCTTTATAGTAGAGGGATCTTACTTTAGATATAATTAAAAATACATAGTGGGAGACCCATGATAAATTAGTTTTTCCATAATTCCTGCCAGGATTCTCTTCTCTAGTGGGATTGCAATGGCTCTTGTCTATAAACTCGATATTGACTCGAGTTTTCGGTCTTGACCCGAGCTCTCGATTCTGACTCGGATCCTTGCATTGATCTGGGGTCAGTGTTGGTCGGTCTCTGAATCATAAGCTCGATAACTTTACTTTGCATCATAGTTCGACTTGGATTCGAGCTTGATAATGATATCGAGCTCGACATTGATCGGTCCCTCGGGCTCGAAGCTTGTTTGTACCATCTTCGGAACCCATCTCGAAGTCTTACTTCGATCCATCACGTTTTGACCTCGATCAATCGTACGAAAGTCGAAATCTATTTCGACCGTATACAACTCTTATTTACCAGCTTAGATAAGATGCTCCATCCTACTTACAATATCATTAATTTAATGTACCGGGGATGAACAGTTAGCACACATGTTACTTTTATAATTTTCTTAACTTTCACGAATTTAAATCCATTAAGTTATTCACAGTTTAAACTTTTAATGTGATATTCTCACCATCAAATTAATTTTCCAATCATTACTCTAGTATTTTTTCATATAATACTAGTATATAAGTCAAATTAATATTTTAAACTACTTACTTAGTTAAAGCCATCACATCAAATAGATGGAAGGGCATACCTATTACAGATGTTATATAGATATCTTTAACAATATATAGATATCTAGAGAATTTTAGCAATTTTCTATTAACAAAAATATCTCTAATTTGGCATGGATTTTGAGAGTTTACGTCTTTTGAGTCAACTACTTTCATGGTGATTTTAGGTTTACGTGGTCAATTCTTAAACTCTCCATCATCCTGGTTCACACCATTACTGGTCTTACAATCCGTTTGCCAAAGCGAAGTTTGTTTTTGATGATTATAAACTTTCTCAAGCACAAATTAGGTCCATACACACTATACACAGATATGAGCAGATTTGAGCACAAGGGATGCACGTGAATGGGATAAGCTTAAGTTGTTATGTCTGATATATCTTCTGATCGAAAGGGTTGCATAAGTGATAGGGAGAAGGACTCCTTACTCGAGAGAACTCTATCCTAGATAAGATAGGAGTTAGAAGTTGAGGATAACTAGAACTCTTCCACCAACGAAGAACTCTAGTTATTTCCTATTCTACTAACTCTATAAATTGGAGGATATTCTCATTTTACAGGCACACACAAAAGCTGAAGTTAAACTTGAGTTGAGATCAAAATAGCAAGGCATTTTGTAAGCAATTCTTGTGTGATTCAAGTGTGTGAACCTGAAGCTACATGAACCAAATAGAAGAACTAGTTCCAAGTATTTGTCTTTTATTCTAGTTCAATTGTAGTAGGGCTTTTCAAATTGTACCTTTGGACTTTATCTAGATGCAATTATATTAAGTACTCTGAGTATTCAAGTTATAGTTAACTTGAAGTTGTCCCAACAGTTAGAAACTGATTTCCACAACGGGATTAGAGGTAAACCTAAACCTTAGATTTACAAAGAATTTTGCAAATGTTTTTTTGGCTCAGTGATTTAATGAAGTGTTAGGTTCAGTGATTTAGTGAAGTGTTGGGGAAAATCCTAATGAGTAGTAGGTCGTGGTTTTTTCACCTTTTGAACCGGGTGTTCTCCACGCAAAATTACTTGTGTTCTTTATTTTCCGTATTTACTATTTTCGCAACAGTAGTATAAGAAACACATAGAAGAACCAGGTCATTCTATAATCAGTGCACGCGAAAATTGGACACCACATAAATCACCCCTGTTGTGTGGCATTGAAGTATAAAGCATCACAATCATTTTATAAAACTTATATATTTCACTTTTATAAGTATTCTTCTATCTTGTAATAATTTCGTGATACTCCTGTTCAAGTGTCTTATATTAATTGTATGTATTACATCTTGAGATAAAGATTAGTTCAAAATACTTATCCAAGAACAAAAAAAGGAGTCGTAAATGATTTATACAATTAAATCATAGGTGTAATATATAATTATAGGACAAACTTTCTTAATAATAATATTATTAATTTGTAATATGATAAAAATATTATTCTAAGTTGCTATCACAAATTAAAATTCATTGATAATTTAAAAATATATCTATGTCAATGACCACAGCTTAAATCCAATGAACTTTTGCCAAAGTCTTCTCTTTCAAGTTTAAAGTACTTAAGTACCAAATGGTATTACACTTTACCAAACGGGCGCAAGAGAGATCTTGTTAAACATTCTTTCTTTCTTTCTCTCCACACAAATCTGAATCAATCGCCATGGATCGAGTGCTGAAAGCTGCGAGAACTTCCGGTTCTCTCAACTTATCAAATCGCTCTCTCAGGCAAAGTCCTAATTTTCTTATTCTTCTCTCACTTTTTATTGTTATTGACTTGATTTATACATTTCCTATTTCGCCACTGAAGGTTTAATTTACTGTTCGCATTGTGCTTTAAACGATGAATTTAGAACATTCTTAAAGCTGCGAAATCGGTTTTATTTGGTAATAATGTTGTGTGAGGACCTAGGATATGAAAGATCATTAACGAATCCGGACCTATTTGTACTCCGATGAACAGCTTGTCAGAACTTTTGAAAAAAAAGCTATGAATTCAATATAGATTTAAGGATATAAGTTATGTACATTGACAGTGTATATAAATTTTTATACCAAAGTAATTCTAACCTGTTTTAGCAAGTCACTTATAATTTATTCTAGGTTACTAATTCGCTCTATTAGATAGAGTTACCTACATGCAAATATCTTTTATATTGTCAGTGTATAGAACTTAAAAGTCTAGATTTTTTTATGACGGGTCTGAGCTAGCTTTTTAGCACCTCAACTATTCCACTAGGTATCTCCTACATCCACTTGCACAAGTACCGGATAATTCCGACCACCAAAGCTTAGGTAGAGGTCAGAGAGGAAGAAATCACCTAGTGGTTTTTGCCTCCGCTAGGATTTGAACCTAAGGCCTCATGGTTCTGCCACCACTTCATTGACCGCTAGGCCACAATTTTGGGTGCAACTCTAGATTTAAAGTTTCACAAAAATTGATATTGAGCTCTGTTCTCGTGGAAATTACGGTTTGAAAGAAGTGGATCGACTTGGCATATATATCGTGGTAGATGGAAATGATCTATCTTTTGGTACAAAGTTGTATGATTTTGAAGAGATTCTGAGGCTAAAGTGAAGAAAATAAAGGCAGTGGCTTGTTTTCAACAATTCTTCAATCATGAATGAAGACGAACAACTGATGGTTACTTTTTTGGATTCAAGATATAAAATTTTCCTTCATACACCAATCCATTGTGCCAGAAACGATTTATGTCTAATAACTAACAACAAATCCAGTGCAATCCCACACAGTNCAGATAGTCCCCTAGTTTCTCGGGAAGGATGTGGTGAGAAACGATATGATTTTCAACGGCTCGATCGGATTATAAGTTGACGTTTACATTGGGCTCGACCATGACGCACGTGATAGTTGTCCCGTCAATTTAGTCTTTCAAGGCATTTAATGCATGTCAGACGGTGGTCGGCCACCGCTGATACTGAACCGCCGTTGCTTTAATCTATAAATAGCCCTTCCTTTTATCATTTACCACTTTTACATCTTCAATCTTTCAAATTTCCCAAGTTCTTTTTCGTATTCTCTGATTTTATTCGCAAATCTGTAATCCTTCTTTGCAAAATTCTCCTTCTAAACCACCAAATCTTTGTCACCTTCTTTAAATAAAAAATGGTGAAGATATCAAAAACCGTCCCCCGAAAAGAAAAAGCTTATTCTTCCTAATCCGTCGCCGACAAAATACCGGTGGATCCACGGCCTGAGGAGTGCATTCCGGCGTCGTGTGTTCTTACCTCCGATTTCAAACTCGATAAAGGTTCGTCAGTTCCTGGCCGATGTGAGCCTGTATCGAGATATATTTGTTCGATAACCCGGGAGAACATCGAGCGGATAAAAAAAGATTGTAACTGGAAGAACAAAGAAGTGGTAGTGTCGTCTCCCGAAGAGGATATTACTACTCATGTGAGAGGGTTTTTAAGCGTGTATACTTACCCTTTCACGTTAGATCCCTGTGAGAAGGCACGGGAGAAAATATATTATTGATATTGGATGAACAATACAATACAAGAGGTTCATATTTATAGCTATACAATACAAGTACATACTACTCCTCTACCAATGTGGGACAATACTATACTATATACATGTTGTAAACTAACACTTCCCCTCAAGCCGGTGCATACAAATCATATGTACTGAACTTGTTACATATATAACCAATACGAGGACCAGTGAGAGACTTGATGAAAATATCTGCAAGTTGATAATTCGACCTCACATATTTTGTAGCAATCTCTCCTGAAAGTATCTTTTTTCTGACGAAGTGACAATCAATCTCAATGTGTTTAGTTCTCTCATGGAACGCCGGATTTGATGCAATATGAAGGGCAGCTTGATTATCGCACACAAGTTCCATCCGACTGATTTCACCAAATTTCAACTCCTTGAGCAATTGTTTGGTCCAGACTAGCTCACATGTTGCCATAGCCATTGCTCGATATTCTGCTTCTGCACTAGACCGAGCAACTACATTCTGTTTCTTGCTCTTCCAGGACACCAAATTTCCTCCTACTAAAACACAATATCCAGACGTAGAAC
>AWOL01S0003760.1:449-28508 GCA_000715115.1 Nicotiana otophora
GAATATAGCCAAACAACGGTATAATGGCAATAACAAAGACAATGGAAGTTGATAACAACAACAATTAAAGTAGATAAATAAGACACAAATTTAACGTGGTTCGATCAAAGTGACCTACGTCCACAAGTGGAGAGGGGAAATTTACTATAACAATAAGAGTACAAAAGAGAGTACAAAATTAGAGTAAATACTCTAATTAATCCCAAATACCCTAAGGGAATAACCTCACAAGATCACTCCAAAGAAAGGGTTCACACAAGTGCTTCCCAACACTAACTCTCATACAAAACACTCTTAATAAAGGAAGAAAGGAAGAAACAAGAAATGAAGACTCTTGTTGGTGTGTATCTAAAATAAACTAATGGCCTTCCCTTTTATAGGCAAAAAAGTCTTGACCTCTTAGGTGTAAAAGAAGAGATACAACTTGTGCAAATGATGTCCAACACATAATGTAATATTTTTGGGTCTCAAAAAATATTGCCAACAAAGTCTACACTTTACAAAGATGCTTATGCTTATATGGACTCCATTTGACAAAATAATGGTCATATTACAAGAGTGGCCCTTTAAAGAGTGAATTGAATAGCAGTAAGCAACAAAGCTCTTAAATTAAATGTGAAGGTTTTAGTGTAGGCAGCGAGTGAACCCCTCATTGAATCAGTCGTCTCAAAACTCCACATTATATTCATCTCCATAACCATATTCCATAATTATTCTTCTGCGCTTACTATACCGCATTAGAGCTTTGCACTGACAATTGAAATTTAGAAACCGCGTGGACCAAAAGTCTTGCCCTCGATCTTTGAGAATGAAAAATCTCTTGATAGGAGCGCTTTACTGTTTTTAATTAACGAACCAACTTGTTACGGATCCAAATTAATCAAGCGCAACTATTAAATTAAACTATTGTTCAAAACTTAACTCTAGTTCACATGAAATATGAATACTATCTTGTTATGTCTCAAAATTATGACAAAAAAATGTTTATGCCTCTATTTAAAATAATCTTTTTCTTTAGGAATGTTAATTAAAGCAACAGTACTAACTCTTAATTACTCCATGTCTTAACATTTTCGGGTGAATTCGAAAGTCACTTTAATGAATTTCAAAGTTCCTAACTTAACTAATTTCTGGTGTTGCATGTGAAATATGAAACTCACTTCTAGGCTCTAGCACTATATTTTCGACATGTAACATGAAATACTTTGTCATAGATCGAAAGTTAGCTCCACTGACATAGAACTCTTTTGCATCCTAGAAATCCTAGGTCCACAAAAAAAATGAATTAGAAATTTTTTTTAAAAAAACGTAGAAGTGTTACTCAATCGCACATCTATTAGTGCTATGCTAGTCACTACTCTGATAACAATTATTTTTGGAAACTTACATGATTAGTCTTAATTTTCCCAAATAGTACAAGAATAACAATCCACCTATTAGTATGCTAATAATTTGGCAAAACCTCCGAACCAACAGCTCTCTTTTATTTGCCTAAGAAGTCGTAGACTCGTAGAGTCTGCCCATTAATCTTTTGGTCACACACTACACTGTATTTGTACTAAAAGAGACTTAAAAAGAATTTTACTAGGTGCATAGTTGTCCATGTAAAATTCTTAAAAGTCTGTTTTAACAGGCTACGTACGGCCTCTACACTCCTTAGTGAGGTCCTAAAAGTTGTGGTATTTAATGTAATTTATAACGGCTGATTAGGGCTCGTTTTTTGGGGTTAATTAGTTTTTTAGCTTTTTACAAACTTGTTTTCAATTTTATGATCTTACTCTTTTTTTTTTACACATGAAAAATTTACTTTTATACGTAAAACATCTGTCTTTTACACATAAAAAATTTAAAAAAAATCATTTTCTTAAATTCAAAATTATAAAGGAGCATGATGTACAACTATCACTGTTTTTTGCTACAAAGTCAATTTTGGTTCTTGTATATGAAATTTAGTTATATGCATTTAACATCACGAACATATTGCATCATTGCTCAACTTGTTTAAGTCAGTGAGGTGATAAAGATACTTACATTCGGTGGATAGGTTATCTAAGGCCATCTCCAACCCTTCCCCATTTTTTTATAATGGGGGTAATTTTTGCCATAATGAAGCTTCATTTTTGTCATAATGAAGCTCCAACCCTCCCCTATTTTTATTCCTAAAATGGGGATGAATAATGTTCCTCGAAACATGAGGTACACTATTCATCTTCTCATTACTATTCATGCATATTTTATTATTATTTTATTATTTTACTCTTTTAATTTATCTCTTTATATATACCTAATTATGTTTATGTAATATCTTTATAATATTAATTTTACATCTTAACTTTGGCGTATAATTTTGATAAATTAATTTTTGTGCATTTATTATTTTTATGTAAAATTATAAGTTAATTTTATTATAAGTTATAATTGTACAAAAAATATATAATCATCTCAAAAAATGAATGGTGCAAATATAAAATATTAGATGTTGCTAAAATGGAAAGGTGCGAATATAAAATATTAGATGTTGCTAAAATTGAAAAGTAAAAATTGAAAATACATTAAAATTGGAAATACATGAAAATTGAAAATACATTAAATTAAAATACATAAAAATTGAAACTACGGTAAATAGCATAATAACTTAGTAGGGAGGTATGTCGTTTCCGGATACACCAAAATCATTATAGTATTGAGTGAATGGGGACGAGGATTGTTGTGGTTGTGAGTGTGGATAATGTTGACTTCTTTTATACATTATTCGCTTATGGGAGAATATTAGAGGTTGAAGTTGAATATTTATATAGTATTTCGAATGAATTTATCGTTATGTAATATGTATTTAATTAATCTTGTATCACAATTATTTCACTTTTATTTGAATTATTAGTTAATCTATAATAATTGCTTACAAATTATATTATTTAAAATTTTATGAAATTGTTTTAATGGAAATTACAAATTAACGAAAATAAAAAATGGAATTTGTTTAATGGAATTTAAAAAATAAAAATTGAAATGAAAGATAATAATATAATATAGAAGAGAGAGAAGAATATAAAAAAGAATATTCTCTTTTGGGAGAAAAAAATGGAGGAATAGTTGGAGTAAGTTGTCCCCAAAATGGGGGTAAAGGTTGGAGATGCCCTTACACTTGTTAGCTCAAACATTTGATTCAATAAAAATAATTGAAATGTTTTAATTATGAAAATTGAAGTGTTAAAAGATCTTTATATTAATAGTTAAGATAATAGAGACTAGATTGTATTAGATTCAATTTTTTAAGCAGGTTAATGTTGGACGTGATCCAAGATTTCACCGCTTGGTCATAAATAGTTTACAAACTCGTTCTTTGTTTTTGTTGACAAGGGTACTGGACTTGATTCTGGTTATTGAGATTGGTGATTATTAAATGATTGACTTTATTAACACTCAATTATCAAAGTAATATTCTAGTTGATTATTAGCTCAATTTGATAGAATAATTGAACAATATTATGATTATTTTATAGCACAGTCATATAGTTGAAAAATCCCTAAATTAGTTGATAAGATAAGCCCAACTCGACTTTAAAAAATCCTTAGAAGTACAATATATGAAACTGGTTTATTTTCAAAAGGTCATTAAAGTAATAAATAAGTAGCAATGACTGCATTTATGAGCACTTTTTGCGTTAAGGATTACTTTCAAAAAATTTGCATGGCTACTTTAATTATATTTCCATTTCCTTCTTCTTTGTCAAATAGGAAAACAATTAATAAGTGATTAATAATAAAAAAATCTGAAAGCTGTGATGAATCAGCTGTTGATAGGACTGGAAATCCGAATGCTACTAGTACTAGGATTTCAAAAACCCAGACCGAAGCAATTTTAGTTTGATGATTTTCCCAACTTCAAATTTACGGCATTATATAATAGAGATCTTTTTGTTTTGAGGAGGTTAAAAATTAAACAAAGTATCAAAAACATAGAACCATGGATTGGTTCTGGTTTGGTTTAATCACTTTTGAAGTCCTTAGTTTTCTTTCCCCTTTCCTAATTTGGTATACTTGTAAATTTTGTAACAAATCTTCAGACGACGACCTATTACCAATTTCTGACCGTGCGCTATTCTCCGCTGCCGCCGTATCATTCCGTATAACTTCTAACAGTGCGGTATTCCCCGTCGCCGTCGCTTCATCCCGTACGATTTCTAACAGTGTGCCATTTTCCGCCGCCGCCGTTTCATCCCGACCTAATCCTGGTCAGCAGCAACCATCAGAATCGAGAAAAGGTTGAGATTATGGCTATTAATGAAGGAAGCCAACGGGGAAAACAGGTAATGGGGAGAACAATTTTGTTATTTGTCTTTCGGAGTATTTAAAGAGAGAGAGATGCACAATTCTGCCCGCTTGTTGCCATAAATTTATGAATTTCTTTTTCGAAATTATAGATTTTAAATAATTAACAGTACTTCAATTGTTCTTGTTTTTGTTGACAAGGTATTGAAATTTGTTTACCCCTAAAACAGTACAATTAAATTTATACGTGGTTTCTAGACAATTAAATTAATTTGATCCTGAAATAATAGAAGAATTAGATAAATATGCAATATTTATGCCTGAGATGGAGAAATTAGAACGAATCAATTGATTAATGGTCTATATCTTTTAGACTATAGTTAATGGATACTCTTAAACCATAATTCTAATTATATAGACTATGATTCCATATCAGAAAAATTTTCAAATTCCTTTTCGGTTTTGGAGTTCTCAACAACAAACACCTACCCCTCTATTAGAATAAAAATTCATAAAAACAATTTAGATTTAATTGTATAGTGTATACCCGTTATGTAAACAAAATTGATATTTATTTTATTTTCATCATAGAATGATTATTCGGTCTTTTTTCTTTTTTGTAATTTGTAGGAAATAACAGAAACGGTAGTTCCGGGAGCAAGGCTTCCGGGCACAACAACAATGAAATCAAAAAAATGTGTAATGGCGGAAATGAATGTCATATTCTTTGTAACGGGTAGTGTACTAAATGCTATAGAATATTTTTCATCAAATGCTATCGGGTGGCCGTCATTTATTTTATCTCCATGAGTGTCATTGTTTCCGGTAACAGATAAAATAGTTGCCTTCGGTTTCAGCTATCCTCTGCCTTCGGCTCCACGTGTCACTTCCTTATGTGATCATTTAATACAATATATTCTACCCTATACACATAGTCCCCCTGCTTTTCGGTGGCATAACTTTATGTCACCGAGAAGTTGGTAGAAACCTTCTTTTTGGCAAAAATTTTACTGGCCCCCTCTGAAAAGCTTCTGACGGTTGATTAGACGCTCGTTTCTCCGCATTTAATACCCCGAATACGCACCATCCACGATTCAGCATAACTTTTGTCAGCTATCGAGGTAATTATGGTCACGAATTTAGCCGCCTAAACCTTTACTTATATGCATCAACCTCATTTATTTACACCTCATAATTCTCCAAACTCTCTTCATTCAACTTGTACTCTGTTCTTCAACCTTTCTTTAATTTTCTTCATAAGAGAAAAGCTTTTCCTTCTTCTGTAACATAGAATGGCTTATTCTTCTAAAACCCTTAGTTCCTCAAAGAACAAAAGCAAAGCCGATGAATCTACTCCTCCTATAGTGAGCACCATCATCCTTAGAAGTCTCATCACAACTAAAGACTTCGAAGAGAATTTTTCTTCTACTATCCCTCGTACATGGGCCATTGGCAGATACCCTTCTTCCATCCGTCCTTCCAGTATTCCTGCGGTGAAGGAAGATTGTCGTTGCCAGGATTTAGACATTATCGCTACTGATTTGGCGAAGTGGGTAACCTTACCCTAGAAGGGTTTTACGTACTTCTATACGTATCCCTTCACTTTAGGGCCGTTTTCTCTGAGTGGAGAGCTTGACTCCGTCATTGTGGAGTTTTGCCTCCATTACTAAGTGTGTTTGGCACTAGTGAGTCCTTCCGTATGGAGGGCGATTGCTTGTCTTCGGCACCTATGCCAAGAAGTGGGAGAGGAGCTATCCCTAGCTCACGTGATGAACCTCTATTCCTCCAATATCTTTCGCGGGGGAATGGTAAATTTCAGCAAACATGGTCACTATTCTCTACTATCTAGCATGGATGATGACAATGATCGTGGGTGGATGGAACGGTTCGTTGCAATTTCCACCAATGATAACATTTTGGCAACGGCTTCATCCTTTCCGGAATCATGGAACCGCAATCATAAGTCCCTTGTTTAATCTTTCTTTTATCAGATATCATCTCATATCATTATTGACCCTCCTTCTTTCGTCAATTTCAGCAACTCGATGGGTACCACCTAGGGTTGAAGGCTTGGACCACTAGGTCCAAAAAATCTTGGACGTCACTACGCCCGAAACCCGCACTTGGAAAGAACTGGCCCTTAAATACGGGTGGAAGGCCAAAAATCATTGTAACTTAGACTCGTCCCGTCTCTGCTTTTTTGTGTGGGGAAATTAATTAATCCTTTCTCTCTATACTGAATTCAGGTCTACCCCAGGGCTCGGTTGTTGTCCCCGAAGAGGATGTTTTGGTTGATCTTGTTGGTGTGACGAGGCAGCTATAGAAAGCTTTTTCTAAGACAAGTGTCTCCAGGCCTGCTTCTGGTGTGAGTGCTTCTTCTCGGAGACCCCGGCCGGAGAACAAGCAACCAAAAAGAAGGCGTTCCTCCGTGACCGGGGGGGGGGGGGGAAAGAATAAGAGGGCGAAGAATGTTGTCCCCGAGTCATCTTTGGAAGTTGTGTTACGAGTCTGCCGCCTGGGCCGACCATAGATATCGTGATGATTGACGTTGATGGAGAAGCCAGCAATGAGGGGGCTTCTCTACACAGAAGATGACGACCTTCCTCAACTCAACAGACTACTCAATCTGTTGGGTTAGTTACACCAACCGAGGATGATTCCTCGGTGCACTGGGGGGAGTTTGCAACTCCCGTTTCTGTATCCCGGTCACTGTGCCCGGTATTCGGGGGCTGAATACCGGGTCCCTACTATTTTCGGTTGACGAACAACCAACAACCAGTACTGCATTTGCCGTAGCTTCTTCTCACCCTTCAACACCATCAGTTTCATATCCCTTTTTACCAACTCTTCTACCATCAACTGCTACATCATCTCCACCGGCCGTATATGTACGAGAAGATGATATTTCTCTCCCCTAGTCCCCAGTTCATGGGAATTTGGGGCAAAATTATGATGCCCCTTCAGAAGATCCGCAAAGGAGGAGGATCGTTACTCTTTCATTTTCTGCCGGATGCAATTTGTTGTCCCGGCCGGTGGACCTTGCTAACTATCAAAAGCCTTTGGCTTCAGAAAAAGATTGGAAAAAGATATAGGCTCTCTCGGGAGAGTGCTTGTTAAACAATACTATGCACAAAGCCGCAGCGGTATACTCTTCATTTCCTCTGTCATTTCTTCTATCTTTGATTTAGTTGTATTTTGAGTTTTCCTTTCTTGTTTCGCAAGCCAATTTCCTTACTTTTGAGGGCCTCCAAAAATTGATTCGGGAAAAGGAGGAACTTACCTCCGAGCGGGATCAACTTTTGGCCAAGCGGGACCAAGCTGTTGTTCGCCTCTCAGAACTGGAAGCCAAAACTGCTGAGGATGTTGTGTTGGAGGCTCGTTTACAGCACATCGAGCAAGAAGTAGAGAACCCTTAGCCAAAAGATTGCCCCACTGAGGGTTCAATTTGAAGAGGCTAGGGCCAAATGGGATGAAGTCCATAGTGTCGTTCTTGCTGCATCTGATCGCGAGGCTGCCTCCATTGAAAGATTAAATAATTTAGAGGCAGCCTTGAACTCAAAAACTGAAGAGCTTGCTGCTGACGGGTTGAAATATGCTCAATTGGAGGAGAAGTATAAGAAGACCATTGACAATAATAGACTTTTAAGCTTTATTGCCTGCGAACTCAATGCTAGCCTCAAGTCCGTTAGATCCGAACGGGAAAATCTTTTTGCCGAGGTTGACCAGCTTAAAGAAGAACTCAAGCACCGAACGGCTTCCCTCATTGTTGAAACAATATATGTTATGCGTAGCATGAGCATAAATACCTTGGAGGAGGCAAAAACGAGTATCATTGACTTTGATGCCGAAATCGCTAAAGCCCGTGAGCTAGAGTCAGCTGCTAAGAGGGATCGCCCGGCCAGGTCTGATGCTTTCGGTCTTCTAGTTCTGGTTTCGAATCCTCAGAAACTGAAGAGGAACCGGAAGGCGAAGATGTTGAGGGCCAAAATGATGAGGGTCAAGATATCGAGCTGGCAACGGATCTATCCAGTTCCCCTGGGGGCGCGAATGCTTCTCTTCCTCCGTGTTCTGGAGATACAACAACTTAGCTTTTCATTTCTTTTATCAACTTTTGTACTTGTGTCGTTTTGGCACATTTATTGTGAATAGAAATATCTTTTGCTCAAGTGTTGCATCTTTCTTTCTGCGTGTCACACCCCTTTTCTTCCCCCAAAAGATATATACGTTATTGATTGTGGGTAAAAGAGTTTTTCAATTAAAGTAATATTTTTGAAGTAGGGGTTATTTTATTATTCAGAGGTGCCACTTGGAATTTGATTTTTTGGGTGTTCCAAGTCACCGTTTATTTGAATCTCTATTCAAAGAAAGATTTGACTCTTTTATTATTGGTCTGCGAAAATAAAGTCCGTGTAAGGTATTCTGTTGACGGTCGCTTTATTGACTAAAAATAGCTTGAAATAATTTTAGATAAACTCTGATTTATTGGTTTCCATATTTTATCTATCCACTTTTGATTATTAAAATATAGAATTATCTTCGAAACGAATCACGTGTGTGAATCCGTTGTGTTTATTGTGCCAAAATTACGTCATGCGTACGTGTACACAATTAATAGCAGTTTATTATATTAAGATTGCTTTGGCCAAAGTTGGGCGACACATACTTCGATTTTAATTTTAAAAAATCACAATTATGTCACGCGAATGTGTACACAATCACGATTCACCATTGAGCATTTTAAACATAACTAATATTTAGCAAATCAAATATTAAACTAATATTTAGAAAATCAAACAAAATTCACCGTTGAGCATTTTTTAAAAAAAAAGATTATGCGCAAAATCAATAACATAACTAAGAAAAATATAAACTAAGACGAGACAAAATAAATAAAATAAAAGCAATAAAACTACTAATTCATGAACTTCTATTGCGGCTCACTACATTCGATCATGGAAATATGCAGCATATTGATTTCAACTTAACCAAGTGAGAAGCTAAAAAGGAACGGACCTTTACTGTCGCCAAATGCTTTTCAATATATTGATAAAGAAGAAACTTGTATAACAGTTCGGAACCGAAACAATACCGTCAACCTCAACAGATCCTCAAACTCGAACAAGAATACCTTGTCATTGAATGGCTTATAGACTGGTTTTAGGTGTGGAACAGTCGTTTTTGGTTAGTTTCTCACAGCCACTGTTGCTGCGTTTTTTCCCAGTTGGTGCAACTGATTCTTTGATAGGGATGAGCTGGTTTGGAGCTGATTTTCGCAGCTATTTTCTAGTGGTTTTAAGGTTATTTTAATGGAGTTTTACATGGTTTTGGGGCTGGTTTTCGGATCTAGCTTTAGCTGAAATTTTGGTGGTGTTTATTGGAAGAGATCCAATTATGGCTGCCCCTTTTTTTTGGTTAAGGAAGACCAACTCCCCTTCTTTGTGTGTGTTCCTTAAGTGTATGTCCGTGAGGTCAAAATATATGGGTATGATTATAGATGAGAGAGACCAGGAGAGGGGAGGGACCGGTTCTTGAAGGAGGGACGTATGGGTGAGTTGTGAGTGAGGACAGGCATGAGGGACACGCATGAGGGACAAGGGAAAGTGAAGTGGGGACAAGCATGGGGGACAAAGGAAAGTGGGGTGGGGACACGCGTGGGAAGATGGGAGCGGGAAAAATAGAGTGAAAAGTGAGGTATTGGTGAAATGAATGGGAAAAAATTCAAGCATGATCAAAAATTAGGTGCTCACAGCATGCCCCTATTTGCTTGAAAACATGAAGAGTTTTCAGGCAAAGAAAAGACAGCGATATGACTAATATTTGGCCATGCCATTATTCAAAAGGGAAGAGATACGAGAAAAGAGTGCGACCGAGTCTTGGTTATGGACAACCTACATATACCGGGTTATAAGGGAATCAGGTCGTGTGTAGCTTAAGAAGAGTGATGAAATGATGAGTTGGAGAGTCGAGTGAGGTTCCGTCGAGGCTCCGGTCTATGGTCATTTTATTACATCAACAATCAAAAGAAACTAAACAAACCTATCAGCTATGAGTTACAAGATTCCTATTTATAAGTCTTCTAAAACTTGGTCTTGAGTCTTGACTGATTATTCATACAGACTCTGATCTGAACCTTGATGCTTGCTAGCTGCAGGTGCTAGTTCATCTATGACTTCTTCTGAGCAAAACGGGAAATGTAAAGCTCGTAACTTCAGTCATGTCTTGAGCAGTCCATATCTTTTCCATCTGCTTCTGCATTTGGATTCCCTTCTTTTCCTTTTCTTTTCTTTATTCTAGATTGAGAATTCTTTTTTTGGTCATCTTGAACCTTGTGCCTCGAGGTAAAACCTGCTCAGACACCAAAACAAACAAACGAACGAACGAAATTTTTCTGCCCCAATTTTCACTAGAAAACTTTTATGAGTTACTGTAAAAGAATTCTAAACTACTTCTTTATTGAAAGCAATAAAAAACATCGGGAAGGGTGTACCCTGTAAAGGTCATGATGATTTTTTGTGTTTTTGTTTGGATGGTGTTCATTTATTGTCCAAAATAATTTCTCAACTAAGGAATGATGTACCTTATGTTGGGAAAATGTGGCCAGGGAATAGTATGCCCTATATTGGCAATGATATCAGGGAGTGGTGTACCCTGCATTTAAGATCAAATCAACTAGGGAGTGGTGTACCCTATGTTGGAGAACACAACTAGGGATTGGTGTACCCTATATTGATAAGGCGATCAGGGATTGGCGTACCCTAATAAGGATATGTAATCAGGGGTTGGTACCCTATACTGGTTTACTGAAAAGGAAATGAACCAGGGGTTGGTGTCTTGTATTACTGAAAAGGAAATGTAACCAAGTGTTGGCGCCCTGTATTACTGAAAAGGAAATGTAACCACGGGATGGTACCCTATATTATTGAAAAGAAAATGTAACCAGGGGTTGGCGCCATGTATTACTGAAAAGGAAATGTAACCAGGGGTTGTCGCCCTGTATTACTGAAAAGAAAATATAACTAGGGGTAGGCGCCATGTATTACTGAAAAGGAAATGTAACCAGGGGTTGGCGCCCCGTATTACTGAAAAGGAAATGTAACCAGGGGATGGTGCCCTGTATTACTGAAAAGGAAAGGTAACCAGGGGTTGGCGCCCTGTATTACTGAAAAGGAAATATAATCAGGGGTTGGCGCCCTGTGTTACTAAAAAGGAAATGTAACTAGGGGTTGGTGCCCTGTGTTACTGAAAAGGGAATGTAACCAGGGGTTGGCGCCTTGTATTACTGAAAAGGAAATGTAACTAGGGATAAGTTCCCTGTATTACTGAAAAGGAAATGTAACTAGGGGTTGGCGCCCTGTATTACTGAAAAGGAAATGTAACTAGGGGTTGGCGCCCTGTATTACTGAAAAGGAAATGTAACCAGGGGATGGTACCTTGTATTACTGAAAAGGAAAGGTACGCCCTGTGTTACTGAAAAGGGAATGTAACCAGGGGTTGGCGCCTTGTATTACTAAAAAGGAAATGTAACCAGGGGTAGGTTCCCTGTATTACTGAAAAGGAAATATAACTAGGGGTTGGCGCCCGGTCTTACTGAAAAGGAAATGTAACCAGGGGATGGTACCTTGTATTACTGAAAAGGAAATGTAACCAGGGGTTGGTGTCCTGTATTACTAAAAAGGAAATGTAACCAGGGGTTGGCGCCATGTATTACTGAAAAGGAAATGTAAGCAGGGGTTGGCGCCCTATATTACTAAAAAAGGAAATGTAACCAGGGGTTGGCGCCCTGTGTTACTGAAAAGGGATTGTAACCAGGGGTTGGCACCTTGTGGGGACCCTATGTTGAAAAAGGGAGACTAGGGAGTGGAGACCCTATGTGTAAAATAAAATCAACTAGGAAGTGGAGACCTTGTGTTGAGAAAAAAAAGGACTAGGGAGTGGAGACCCTATGTCTATAATAAAATCAACTAGGGAGTGGGGAACCTATATTGAAAAAATAAAAACGACTAGGGATTGGAGACCCTATGTCTAAAATAAAATCAACTAGGGAGTGGAGACCCTATGTTGGAAAAAAGACTAGGGAGTGGTGACCCTATGTCTAAAATAAAATCAACTAGGGAGTGGAGACCCTATGTTGGAAAAAAGACTAGGGAGTGGTGACCCTATGTCTAAAATAACTTCAACTAGGGAGTGAGGACCCTATGTTGAAAAAATAAAAACGACTAGGGATTGGAGACCCTATGTCTAAAATAAAATCAACTAGGGAGTGAGGACCCTATGTTGGAAAAGCGACTAGGGAGTGGAGACTCTATGTCTTAAATAAAATCAACTAGGGAGTAGAGACCCTATGTTGAAAAAAAGACTAGGGAGTGGTGACCCTATGTCTAAGATAACTTCAACTAGGGAGTGGAGACCCTATGTTGGAAATAAAATCAACTAAGTAATGGAGACCCTATACTATCATGATTTTGAACTTTTGCTTAAAGAGAATGAGTAAAATGCGGGAAAAAAATTGGAGAAGACTTCCCTTTTGGAGTTGTTACTGTTGCAGAGCTATTTCTAGCTCCCGTGATATTTCTTCTTGTTTTGTTTTTTTGGTTGCACCTGCTTCTTGCAAGGTTGCTTTTGGATTGCACTTGTTTCCTGTTTTTTCAAACAAAGAACAATTGTAAGTTTGAAACGGTGGTTGGTTTTGTGGCCTTGAGTGTTTTAGTCACTTGATATCGGCCTGACTTCTTTGATGATACTTTCAACTGCAACTGGTTGTTTCCTGAAAACCGATTTCATTTCTGGCCCCGGAGAATCTTTGGTTTTTCCAAAACTCTACCATGATGGTTGGTCGCGTGGGCTTAACCTTTTTTACCTTTATTTTGCCTTTGTGGGCATTTGACTTCTTTCTTACAATTTTATCTTTATAGTATTGGGGAACCTTTGGCTTTTCAAACTTTGCCAAGACGGTTAGCCACTTGGGACTTAACCTTTTCAACTTAATTTTGCCCTTGTAGACGCTTTCAATTTGATTTCCTCCTTTCGAGAGTTTTTGATTTCAAATCATCAGCCACCATGGCCAATCGGGATCGACTTGATGCCTCTGCCGATACTGGGTGCCTCTTTTGCATATTGGATTGTATCAAATGAGAGCCCTGCAAATTAGTCTTGCCATCCCTTCTTTGCCTTAGTTTTAGAACAAAGTTAGACCGAAATGGATTCAAAGAAAAATAAACAATGGAATGGAAATTGAGTTTAAACAAGAGGTGTCTCTTTCGGGGAAAGGAAAGAAGGACTTATCTAGATTACATGCAGATTTCAATAAGCATGACATGCCTTTTGGACTGGATGCCTGATCCGTGTACACCGTCCGACTCTCAAAAATTTATCACAACTTTTGCCTCAAAACAGAGAAACCTTGCCCCGGACTGTGTCGATGTCAATGGTTGTGAGGAACCTTTTTCGATCAATGGTCCCCTCTGCGGGTTTTCAACAGCTGAGCTCTCTCATTTCTCTTCTCACCACTGCCTTATAGTGCTCTTTGCGAGTTTACACTAACAAGACTCTCTCATTTTAATTTCTCTGCTTACCATCGCCTTACAGTACCCGTGAGTGTTTTCACTAATAAAACCCTCTCATTTTATTTCTCTCATTTGATTGCATCAGATCCAAGTAATTGTATCCTCCTATTTTGAACCTCTTAGCCGATTGATCGGAAGGACTTGAACAGGATTTGGGATAAAAAGAATTTGGATTGAATTACAACTTTTGGAACCTTTCAGGCGAAACCATCGCCGAACCATTATAACATCTGCCCTAGTTTTGTTTTTGGGGGAATTTGAATTTTTATTTTGGTGTGACTGAACCCCAAAGAGAGGCTGCCTACGTATCTTTTCGGAATCAAGTCGAACTTAGTTCAAGTACATGAACTATTTTGATTTTCTTTTGTTTTTGTTTTGCTTCTTTTTTTCCTTCTTTGTTTTGTTTTTCTTCTTCTTCTTTTTTCTTCTTTGTTTTGTTTTTCTTTTTTTTCTGTTTTTTTTTAAATAACATTTTCAGGTTCCAAAGAGGGTAATCAAAGAAAGGTAATTAGCTCAAAAGAGTTAGTAAATGGTTGATGGTGTTTGGATAGCGAAAATGAAAGCCTTCGTCATCCCAATCAGAGAACATTAATGCTGTATAGAGGGTCAAACAACAAGGAAGAGTAAAGCATTAAACTTCTAGTTAATCCTTATTCTACTAACTCTATAAATATCAGTTTTGTTCTCTTTACAGACGATGCACACATACTGAAGTTAAGCACGAATTGAGAGCAAAATAGCAAGGCATTTTGTGAGCAATTCCTGTGAGATTTAAGAGTGTGATCCTGAAGCTACACGAACCAGATTGAAGAACCAGCTCCATGAAGAGTTTTATGAGTCTTTCTTTATTTCTAGTTCAAAGTGTAGTAGGCGTTTTGAGTTGTACCTTTCAGGTTTCTAAGAAGCAAATTGTATTAGGTACCTAAGTTGTATATTTCAAGTTAGAGTTAACTTGACGTAGTCACAACAGCCGATATCGTGTTCCTATAAGGGTTAGAGTTAATCATTAGGTTTGCAAGAGGTTGTAAACTCTAGTTGTATTGTTCAAGTTAGAGATAACTTGAAACAGTCACAACAACCTGTGGCTGGTTGCTATAAGGGTTAGAGATAATCCTTAGGTTAGCAAGAGTTTGTAAACTTTGTTGTTGGCTCAGAGTTGTAGTGAAGTGTTTGGGAAAAATCTTACTGGGTAGTAGATCGTGGATTTTTCACTTTCTGAGCCGTGTATTTTCCACGTAAGATTCCTTGTGTTCTTTACTTTCTGTATTATTTATTCCGCAACTGTAGTGTAAGGAACACATAGAAGAACTAGGTCCTTTGATAATCGAGTGCACGCAAAAATCAAACACCACATAAATCACCCCTCTTGTGTGGTATCGAATTATAAAACATCAATTCAAAAAATATTTAAAAAAACATTAGTCGGTCAGATAAGCCCAATTCTATTTAAAATATAATATATGAAACTGGTTTATTTTCAAAAGGACATTAAAGTAGAAAATGGTACTAGTAACTACTACATTTATGAGTATCTTTTGCATTATGGATCACTTTCTAATTTCCTCGGCTACTTTAATTATATTTCCATTTCCTTCTTCTTTGTCAAAAAGGAAAAAGATTAATAAAGTGATTAATAATAAAAAAATCTGAAAGCTGTGATGAATCAGCTGTTTATGCATATCAGTGTAAGAAAGACTCCCAACTCCGAACGCTACTAGGATTTTAAAAACCCAGACCGAAGCAATTTTAGTTTGATTATGATTTTCCCAACTTCAAATTTACGGCATTATATAATAGAGATCTTTTTGTTTTGAGAAGGTTAAAAATTAAATAAAGTATGAGAAACTTTTAGAATCATGGATTGGAACTTATTCGGTATCCATATCCCTGAAGCCCGTATTCTTCTTGTGTGCGCAGTTGTTCTAATTATCTGTTTTTGTTATTTTGGTAACAAATTATCAGACGACATCGTATTACCAATTTCTAACCATGCGCCATTCCCCGCCGCCGCTTCATCCCCTACGACTTCTAACCGTTCGCCATTCCCCGCTGCCACTGCTTCATCCCGTACAACTTCTAACAGCGCGCCATTCGCCGCCGCTTCATCCCGACCTAATTCTAGTCGGCAGCAGCCATCAGGATCAAAATATGATGTTGAGATTGTGGTTTTTAATGAAGGAAGCCTAAGGGGAAAACAAATATCGGGGAGAATGATTGTGCTATTTGTCTTTCGGAGTTTTTAAAAGGAGAAAGATGCACAATTCTGCCTGCTTGTTACCATAAATTTCATGTCGATTGCATTAAGATTTGGTTACTTACGAGTATTAAGCGGAGTTATTTGTTTTATAACATTCTGACACATTGATCAATGCTAATGCAGTGAAAATTATTGAGTACCCTGTTTTCTGTATTTTTACCATAGTGTAAATTTGTAACTCCAATTAGGACTTAAGGAGGATTTATTCAATAGCTTAATTATTTGCTTGCTTCTGAGCTAAAGAAGTTCCCCGTCCCTTCAATTTTACATGTTGATTCCTCTATGATGTCGTTTTTCTTCCTCTTCCACTTTAGTATATTATTCATGTAAAAGCTAGTGATTAGTTAATAATAATCGTGAGTTTCAATCTTAGTAGCCTTTATTCCTTTTTTGTGTAACAGCAATAGTTTTTTCCCTCGGTTTCTGTTTTCTTAATTTAACTAAAGAACTACCTTTAATTTTAAGGAGTACTTTATGAGTTCTACGTTAGAAAAGTTAGACTTTCAGTGTTAAACGAGAAGAAATGGCGGGAGGCTAAAGAGACATAGCCTAATTAGGTTATTCACAATTAATACGCATACATCATAAAGTTTCAAGCTATGAGACTAGTTCAAATAGATTCTTCTTATTTTATAAGAGTCTATTGGACAATTAAATTTATATCGACAATGCCTAAAATTCAAGTCTGTTGGAATCCTCTTTTATAAATATCTTTATGTATGCACTGCTCTTTGGACTCTATTGCTAAACACGCGCTAAGCAAACTCAAATAAGATGTCCTAGAGGTAACAGATAGGCAAACTAGGTAAATACTTATCACCATATTAACATACCCAGCGGCGGAGTCAGAATTTTTATCAAGGGGTACCAAAATATAAATAATTAGATACATCGAAAAGTCAAGGAGAATCAACGTAGTATAATTTTCCGGCGAGGGGTATCGCTTGACACCCCTTGGTTCAATGTGGCTCCGCCACTAAACATACCATGTTTAAGTGATTGAATGAGCCACTAAACATACCATGTTTAAGTGATTGAATGAGCTGGGAATGCAGGTTAAATAACCACACACTTAAGTACTAGAATTGAAATCTACCTGCAAACACATATCATGCATCTATTGATTTAATATAAATTGGTTATTTCGGAAGATGCCGGTAGGCTTGATGACATCAACCTAACTTATTGATTACGATCAAGAAGACCCAAAATGGACAAACATCAGGTCGTTCCAAATTTGAGACAAAAACATACGAAAAGTACTACATTATATTTTATCTTGGATCAGTATCGATGCATCCAATGGTCCAATGCTTGCTCAGCGAAGCGTACATGTGAACTATATTTTCACCTTATTTGTAATTACTAATTTCAAAAGTAATAAGTTTAATCTTAGAACCATAAAGTTAAACCCATCAAATTTAAATTTTCGATTCGCCTCTGCATGCAGGGAAACATGTCGATTAAGGCAAACCATTATGTGACTGAGAATTGATAGGAGACGAGCAGCATCTGCAACAAAATCCTGGTGGTGGAGGTTGGCAACACACACAAGCAGGACATATAGGTCTCCTCACAAGTACTTCTGCTTATTTGAATCCGAAAATTGAATAAAGAAACAACCAAAGAAATACGTAGAATACAATATTGATGTAGATGTATGATTAATTACCTCTGTACACATTGGAACGAGCAGCAACGCCTTCTTGGATTCCAGGAGTTAAAAGTAAAGTAAAGAAAACAAGGATCATGACTATAATAGATCTTGGAATTATGGTTGCCATGGTGCAATGAGAAGAATAGCTAGAAATTAGCCTTCAATTAGATGAATTAATGAACAAGTAGTAGTAGTAGAGTTATTTTTATTGCAAAACTAGCAAAAGGAAAATTGACTAACTGTGTGTTCTCACTTACCAAGCTCAAGGTTGACTTGACTAGGTACAAGTTAATTATATTGGGGAATCTGTTCAACTTAATTTGATTTGCTATAAGTTATTCAATTGGAGATTTTGTAAGCTTATCTTTGAAAAAAATGAAATAATTGAAAAGTCAGCAATTGCAATTGTTGACTTGTGCATATGGTGATGCATATGGTGATGCGTATGAGCTGGTGAGCGCTGAATTTGAATGCAAAGTAAAAAAAATGCGTTCTTTTTAGACTTTTGTAGTGTTCTCAAACTTACCAGTTACTTCTGCTATCTCATAGTCTTGAGAAAACATAAAGTAGAGTAAATAGACTGCTAAGCAATCTTATTAATGTTTTAGTCAGTTGAATTCAAACTCTCTCACTCATCTTTTGAAAACAATTAAATAAATTATAGTATTGCTTAGCAACTGTTTATTGTAGTAATTGAGAGCAAAATTTCAATAATAACACTGCTACAATAATATTATTTGTAAGCAGATACACGAATTGGCTTGAGTCGTGCTGTGCAATGTCCTAAGAAACTATTTCAGTAGTGTAAAATGTCTCTCCAAGATTAAAAAAGCCTACCTCTATTAGGAAGGATACAGGAATCAGCAAAATATTAAATTACAAACCCAGCTATTTAAAAGAGGGGAACAAAGAAAGTAGACTATAAAAGTTTAAGGAGGAAAGGAAAAGAAGCCGAAGAGGAACGAAAAAGGCAAATGAAAAATGTTGATCATTGATGGCCATTTTGAAGGTCTATTTATAGCCTTTAAGTGAAACTTAGAGCATGGTAAGTGTATACCACTTGTCTTCAATTTCTCATGCAAGAATGCCACATGGAAGGACATTTGTCCATTTTTTGGAAATATCACAACAATTCTCCCACATATTTTCAAAAAATTCATACAAAGAGGAGTAAGATTTGCTGGATTTATATGGTCCAAATGCAATAGGTTTGGTGTCTTTTGGACTATGAACCAAACTTAGACCAATAAAACTTAACTCACAGAATTACTGGTGAAATATAATATTTTTATGAACCACTAATTCTTATTGTAAGTCAGAGATTTTATCAATCACATTTTGACCCTCATAATTTTGTTGTTCAACGCGATTTTGCGCCACTAAGCCATGCGCGTGCCTGGTTATTCATGAGAGCTCTAGAGACTAGGCCAAAATCTCATAGGAGCGGCCCCACTCCACTCTCATATAGGTGAATTCATCAAGTGTATACTGCTTTGAAATACACCATCCTAAAGGAATATGAATTTCATTAAGAGTTATAATTCATCCTCTCAATTAGTAGCAGTCAAGAACTCTCTTTTAGTACTTCAGTGTCAATATTGACTTGTTATTACCCATATGAACCTACTTCATGGGATCTCCAATCACATAGATTTGGTTACCATCTTTATTGACAACATGGCGGCTTTAACCCCATCTCTTTTGAGGTTTGAAGAATTAATTTTCTTCCCACTGGTTTAGTCAGAGGATCGGCCAAATTAACTTCTGACTTCACATAATCAATGAAAATTATTCCATCTCTCAGCAGCTGCTTTATGACATAATGTCTCAATTTCATGTGTCTACTTTTACAATTATAAGATTTATTCTTTGCTATAGCTATTGCCGCTTGGCAATCACAGTGTATAGACACGGGAGGCAATACATCCTTTAAAAAGGGATATTAGTTAAGAAGTTTCTTAGCCACTCAGCCTCAGAACTAGCTAACTCCAGAGCTACAAACTTTGATTCCATAATCGATCTAGCAATGATCGTCTGTTTAGATAATTTTCACGATATTACACCACCACAAAGGGTGAATACATAACCATTAGTAGATTTTGTCTCATCTAAATCAGAGATCCAGTTTGCATCGCTGTACCCTTCTAAAGTAGAAGGAAATCCACTATATAGGATACCATAATTCATGGTTCCTCTCAAATATTTCATTAGTCTAGCTAATGCAGACCAATGCTCTCTGTTGTGATTATGAGTATATCTACTCAGTCTACACACAGCATATGCTATATCAGGCCTTGTAAAATTCATTAAATGCATCAAACTCCCAATAATCTGAGCATATTTAGACTGAGCAACTGGGTCACCATTATTCTTTTTCAATTGAGAATTAGTATCAAAAAGAGTGCTCACATGTGTGACATTAAAATATTCAAACTTCTTAATAAATCTATCAACATAATGTTCTTGTGATAACATTATTCCATCTTCACTCCTTATAACTTTAACTCCCAATATTGTATTTACTTCACCCAGATCTTTCATATCAAAATTAGCAGACAGAAATAATTTAGTACTTTGCACAATATTTAAACTTGTACCAAATATAAGCATGTTATCAACATACAGACATATTATCACATAATCATTGTCTACCACTTTAGTATAAACACATTTATCCACCTCCACTGAAAAAAAACCGTCTCTCAGTAAGACTTGTTTAAATTTCTCATACTACTGTTTAGTAGCTTGTTTAAGGTCATAAAGAGATTTAATTAATTTACAAACTTTATTTTCTTGTCCAGGAATGACACAGCCTTCAGGTTGAACCATATAAATTTTTTATTCTAAATCACCATTTAAAAAAGCTATTTTGACATCCATTTGATGGATAAAAAGCTTATGGATAGAAGCTAAGGCAATTAAAACTCGAATAGAAGAAATTCTAGTCACTGGCGCAAACGTATCAAAATAATCTATATTTTGTTTTTGAAAACATTCTTTTGCTACTAACCGAGTTTTATATTTATTTAAAGATCCATCATGATTAAATTTCTTTTTGAAAATCTATTTACACCCAATAGATTTTGCACCAGGAGGTAAATCTGTTAAAATTCATGTTTTATTTTTTAAAATATAATCGATTTCAACTTTTATTGCCTCTTTCCAATAATTAGCTTCTGAAGAAGTTATAGCTTCAAAAATAATTTTATGGTTCATTATCGACAAGAAAGGTCTGAAAATCATTTCTATAAGAAAAATATTCTATCCTAGGCCTTTTACTCCTTCTCAGTTCCTCATTAGGGGTAATTTTATTATTTGTTTCAACATGTGTATGAGAAATTTTATCAGACAGTGGATAAATATATTCAAAGAACTCAGCATTCTTTGTCTCAATTATAGTATTGCAATCAAGCACATTACTTTTTAAAACAAGAAATCTACATGCAGCACTATGTTCAACATATCCAATAAGTATGCAATTAGTAGTTTTAGAACCTATTTTTCTCTTTTTAGGTTTAGGCAAAAGGACTTTAGCAAGGCACCCCCACACTTTTAAATATTTCAAGTTAGGTTTATAACCCTCCACAATTCATACGGAATTTTTCCACTTCTTCTATGTGATATTTTATTTTGTAAGTGACATGCAAATAATATAGCTTCACCTCACAAATTATCAGGAGCATTGGAACTAACTAACATAGAGTTCATCATCTCTTTCAATGTTCTATTTTTCCTTTCAGCTACTCTATTTGACTCATGTGAATAAGGCAAAGTTACTTCATGAATAATTCTATTCTTTTCACAAAAATCATTTAAAGAAAAATATTCTCCATCTCTATCAGATCTAATTCTCTTGATTATTCTACCAAGTTGATTTTCGACTTCACTTTTATAAGAAATAAAAGCATTAAAGGCGTCATCTTTATTTCTAAACAAATACAACTTAGTATATCTAGAAAAATCATCAATAAAAGTCACATAATATCTTTTACCACCTCTAGTCATAGTCTGCTTCAAGTCGCCTAAATCAGTGTGAATTAAAGATAACATTCAGTTTCTCTATTTAAGAAAAACAGGTCTTTTTAGTACTTTTAGCTTTAACACATATTTCACACCTGTCAATATTATTTGAGTCTAAACTAGATATTAATCCCAGTGACTATATTTTCTTTATATATGCGATATTAATGTGTCATAATCTAGTATGCCATAAAGAAATAGACTCAACTATATAAGCAGAAGCAGATACATTTCAATTGATAACATCATAAACATTAAGCACAAAGAGTCCTTGGTTATAATAGCCCTTTCCTAGAAACACATTTTTTTGGTCATTATGATCTTATCAGATTCAAATGATACTTTCACTCCGGCTCTTCCCAACAAGGTTACAGAGATCAAGTTTGCCCTCATAGTAGGAACATGCAGTACATTAACAAGGTCTAATATTTTTTCCGAAGTGAGTTTCAGGAGAACTTTACCCTTACCCAAGACTTTTGTAGTACTTGAGTCTCCAAGGTAGACCTCTTCTCTATCATCCTCTACAGGAGTATAAGAGGAAAATTCTTCTCGATTTGCACAAATATGCCGAGTAGCCCCAGAGTCTACCACCCATTCTTTTGCATGTGTTACAATGTTTACTTGAGAAATGACAGCTGTAATAATATCACCTCATTCAGCTAAGTTAGCCTTAGGAGTATTAGTTTTTTCTTTGTCATTTTCTGCTCTGTACCTGCACTGTGAGGCATGATGGCCTGATTTTTCACAAACAAAACAAGAGCCTTTTTTTCTTTTAAGGTTAGGATTTTTAGGCTTGTAACCTTGATACTTATTTTCGTACCTTTTGCGGTTGTTGTTGTTGCTTTGCACTAAGTTTGCTTTAAGAGATGTCAGCCTAGCTTTGGCAGATTCTTTTCTGTTGGAATCTTCAAATAGGATGTGGGTCACAATTTTCTCAATAGTGAAATTTTTCTGTTTGTGCTTTAAGTTATTTTTGTAGTCACTCCATGAGTCAGGCAGCTTCTCAATTAACATTCCAGCAGTAAACTTTTCTGGTAAAGACATTCCCTCGGTCTTCAAGTCTTTTAAATTTTTTTGAAATTCATTAATTTGTACGTTCATCCCTTTATCATCTCTCATCTGCCACTGATAAAAATTTTCTACTATAAATTTTTGTTTTGTAGCATCTTCAGCAGTGAAATCTTTAATTAAGGCTTCCCAGATAGCTTTTACTTCTTTATAACTGCAATATACGTCAAACAATTCATTAGATATAGTTTGCAATATGGTATGACGAAATATCTTGTTGGCATGTTGCCATGATTACACTATTTTATTATCAGTGTTTGGACTAGGTTGTGGATGCAGCAGTGCATGTGCAACACCATGGACATCAAGCAGTGAGAAAATACGTTCTTGCCAACGCTTGAAATTTTTATTGGCGAAAATTTCAATATTTGACACATCTGGAAATGGCCTAGCATATGGCAGTGCAACTGGGGCTGGAGCTGCGGAGGAAGCACCAATATCAGTAGTATTTTCAGTATCGGTGTTATTTGAAATAGTTTCTTAGATTGTAGTAATTGAGAGCAAAATTTCAATAATAACACTGCTACAATAATATTATTTGTAAGTAGATACACGAATTGGCTTGAGTCGTGCTGTGCACTTTCTTAAGAAACTATTTCAGCAGTGTGAAATGTCTCTCCAAAATTAAACAAGCCTACCTCTATTACGGAAGATAGAGGAATCAGCAAAATATTAAATTACAAACTCAGCTATTTAAAAGAGAGGAACAAAAAAAGTAGACTACAAAAGTTTAAGAAAAAAAGGAAAAGAAGCTGAAGAGGAATGAAAAAGGCAAATGAAAAATGCTGATCATTAATGGCCATTTTGAAGGACTATTTATAGCCTTTAAGTGAAGCTTAGAGCATGATAAGTGTACACTATTTGTCTTCAATATTTCATGCAAGAATGCCACATGGAAGGACATTTGTCCATTTTTTGGAAATATCGCAACATTTATAGATACAGTAACTTATTTTGTCATACACGCCTGGTTCTTTTCTTAGATTTTTGCTTTATTTTAGACACATTAGGCTTTTTTGCAAGAAAACTTCTCAAATATACCGAATACGTCTAGTTTGTTTGGGTGGATTTTCAACTCTTTTAGCAATATTCTGATTTATTCTGCTAAAAACTTTCCACGTCAAAAGTTGACTTCTTTTATTTTAAAAACGAATCCACGCGTTGATTACATAAGCTTGCTTAATTAATCGATTATCTTTTTTTTAAAAGGAGATAATTTCTACCGTATAATTCGTTGTTCATTTTGACTCGAATTGTATAGGTGCGTTAAAAAATTCACCAAATAAGTAAAATAATTGATTTTGAACACAATTAATTAAATGAATTAAGCTAGAATCTAGAACTCAAACTCAAAAGCTCCGGATCTCCTCTGTTGATATATAGGGCAACCCGTTGCACTAAACTCCCGCTATACGCAAATTTAAAAAAGTACCGGACCACAAGAATCTGTTGTACACAACTTTATCATACATTTATACGTTTCTGCACTTCTGCAATGCTGAGAATAGTGGTATTTGAGTAACAATTAGAATCCCACCCAGCTTGAGCCTTGAGGTTTGGCAAAGTTTTAAAGTTATGTGGAAGTTAATTAGATATTCAATTTATTTTAAAAATTAAGTCACAAGCATGTCTTCTTTTATTAACATGATTTTAAAGATAAATCTCTAAGTCCAAATAATTTTTTCCCTAAGCAAATAAATTGAGTTGATGATTAATGGAAAGAAAAATAAGAGCAGTTTATGATCCTATGATACCGTGACTGGTTTTTAAACTTGGAAGAGGATCAAAATTGCTCTTGTGTTATTTGAAATTGACCAACTTTGTCTCCATTAGCTTTTGGTCTAATATTAGCTCCGACGTAAAAAAAAGATTATTTTTTCATTGATCTCTAATATTGCTCCAATCGAAGGGTAATTTTAAACCATAGCAAAACATTTATGTGTAAATTTGGACTTTTTTTTGAAGAATTTCAACAAGTGAGTCCATAAATTTCACACCCGAACTCTGTTAAATGCAAATCCAAAACATCTATTAAAACTTAATCAATGAGAAATTTCAAATAGGACATGTTGAATGAAGCACTTTTCAAGAAAGTGAAAACGAAGACCAAATCAAAATAGGAACAATATTATTCACACATATAAAATTTCAAATCACCCAAAACATATTGCCTAAAGCATTAATTGCACGAGCAAATTATTTTCTTATTTCATTCTTACGTAGAAATCATCACACAAGTCGTCTCTTCTCCGCATTTTGCTTTAAGTCATGGCTGGTCGACGCCGGCGGCGAACGGAACGGCACAAGCGCAAACACAACAGGACGGTGTATTTGGTTGGCAACAGTTGCAATTGTTACATGGTGGTTCCTTAAACCCAAGTTCTGCACCAATTATGATCATATCGTCAGTTGTTTATGGTTGTAAATTAACGTTGTCCAATACTCCATACGTTATAATTTATGTGATATTGTTTGACTAAACACATAGTTTAAGAAAGAAAAAAATATTGTTTTAAATGTATGGTCTAAAACAAGTCATAAATATTTGTGTGACTATAAATTAATAATTAAATATAAATAATAATTAAACTTAAATTATTTATAAGTATATAAGAAGATGTCATTTTTGTTGGGACAAATTAAAACGGAAAGTGTGCAACATAAAATGGGACGGAGGGAGTAATACTAACATACCTCGACGAGTCAGTCCGGCGGCGTTGGTGAGAACAGCCGGAGATAGAACTAGCATAAAGATGAAGATAGTCGCCAGAAGAGTTTTCTCAGAATTCATCGCCACTGCCTTAGATTTAGAGGTTTATTCGCTAAAGTTATGATAATGTTATTCTGCATACACCACTTCAATGTAGTTACGATATATAGCTTGAGACAGTAGACTTTTTTTGTTTTTATATATGTTGCTTGATACAACAAGGCAAACTTATCATTTTTTAAAATACAGAATTGAGCTTTCAATTCCAGTAGTTGGAATTATTTTACTAAGTAAATTTAAAATTCTTAATTAGTGGTTGCGGCACAGACCGGTGATAGGCCCACCATGTCTTTTGAGGCCTTATTGAGACTGGATAAGTTTACTAAACTCTTTCCAGTTCACTTCAGTGGTACATCTTCTGAGGACCCATAGGATTATCTTGAACGCTGCCACGAGGTACTGCGGAACATGGGTATAGTTGAGACCAATGGGGTTGATTTTGCTGTATTTCAGATGACGGGTTCCGCCAAGAGGTGGTGGAGAGATTATACATTGACCCGACCAGTCAGATCTCCTGCACTTACGTGGGAGCATTTCTCCCAGCTATTTCTAGAGAAATTCCTCCCTATCACACTGAGAGAGAAATTCTGCAAGCAATTTGAGCGTCTACAGTAGGGCAGTATGATTGTTACTCAGTATGAGTCCCGTTTTGTGGATTTGGTCGATCATCCTCTCCTTTTACTACCTACGGAGGGAGAGAGAGTGGGGAGGTTTATTGAGGGACTCACTCACCCTATCAGACTTCAGATGGCCAAGGAGACCGGAAGTGAGTTTTCTTTTGAGGCGGCTTCTAACGTCGCAAGGATGATCGAGATGGTTCTTGCACAGGAGAGAGAGCAGAGGTCCGATAAGAGGCCTCGTCAGTTCGGTGGTTACAGTGATGCCTCGTCTAGAGGCAAAATTAATTTTGGTAGGGGTCATCCTCCCAGACCGTTTCATTCAGCACTTCATGCATCTCCCGGTGCTTTAGGGAGTCACGGTGTTATTATGCCTTACTCTGGGCAGCTAGCATTCAGTGCACATTCAGTTCCTATCAAAGCACCACAACTCCAGAGTTACTACAGCAGTTATCCGGCCCATTTGGGTCAGCTTCAGCTTCAGCAGCCACGACATCAGGATGGGTGTTTTAAGTGTGGAAACATTGGTCACATCAGGAGGTATTTCCCTATATTGGCGAGTAACAGATCTCGGTAAGATTCTCGTGCCATCATACCGGCACCGGTTGCTTCACTACCTGCTCAGCCAGCGAGAGGTAGGGGTCAGAAAGCTAGAGGTGGAGGTCAGGCTATTAGAGGTGGAGGTCAGACCATTAGAGGTAGAAGTCATCCAGTCATAGGCTGTCCTAGGGACGCAGTTCAGAGTGGTGGGGCTCATCCCCAATTTTATGCTTTTCCAGCTAGGCCTAAGGCCGAGTCATCTGATGCTGTGATCACAGGTATTATTCTAGTTTTCCATAGAGATGCTTCAGTTCTATTTGATCCAGGATCTACTTATTCCTATGTGTCCTCCTATTTTGCTTCATATTTGGTTGTGCCATGTGATTCTCTAAGTGCTTCTGTGTGTGTATCTACACTGGTGGGAGACTTTGTTGTAGTAGATCATGTCTATCGTTCGTGTGTGCTTACTATTGGTAATCTTGAGACTAGTGAGGATCTTCTACTTCTTGATATGGTAGATTTTGATGTCATCTTGGGTATGGATTGGTTGTCACCTTATCATGCTATATTGGATTTTCATGCCAAGACAATGACTCTAGCCATGCCGGGGTTACCTCGGTTAGAGTGGAAAGGAACTCCTGGTCATTTTGCCAGCATGGTTATTTCTTAGGTGAAACCCCAGCATATGGTAGAGAAAGGGTATCTAGCTTATTTGGCTTATATTCGTGATCCGAGTGCGGATGTTCCTTCTATGGAATCAGTACCAATTGTTCGTGAATTTTCAGAAATATTTCCTGCAAATTTGCTGGGGATGCCACCCGACAGAGATATTGACTTCTGTATAGATTTGGCTCCGGGCACTCAACCTATTTCTATTCCACCATACCGTATGGCCCCGCCAGAGTTGAAAGAATTAAAAGAGCAGTTACAAGATTTGCTTGATCAGGGATTCATTAGACCTAGTGTCTCGCCCTGGGGTGCACTAGTATTATTTGTAAAGAATAAAGATGGCTCTATGCGAATGTGTATAGATTATCGGCAGTTGAATAAGGCTACTATCAAAAACAAATATCCGCTGCCAAGAATTGATGACTTATTTGACCAGCTTCAGGTTGCCAAGGTATTTTCGAAGATCGATTTGAGGTCTTGTTACCATCAGTTGAAGATTAGGGCATCTGATGTCCCTAAAACAGCTTTTCGAACTCGGTATGGGCATTACGAATTCCTAGTGATGTCATTTGGGTTGACAAATGCCCCAGCAACATTTATGGATTTGATGAATCGGGTGTTCAAGC
>AWOL01S0003761.1:1464-16644 GCA_000715115.1 Nicotiana otophora
GGAGGGGGGTAGTTAGCTTACTATCTTCAAGAATCATATCTTCTATACTCGATTTTGTTGTTCACATGAAATCTCGAATCACACGGGTTAATTATATCCAATGTTTTTCATAAATTGAGAATACAAAAAGCTATTTCGTGTTTATCCTTTTTTTCCGGTTAGATTGCATTAAATTAAAAAAAAAGGCAGTCTGAAGCACAAAGCATCCCGTGTTCAAGCAGGGTCCGGGGAAAGACCGTAACTTAAGGGGTGTAATGTAAATAGCCTACCTTAATGCAAATATTATTGCATATTTCTACGGCTTGAACCTGTAACATACAGCCAGGCGAAGATGACTTTAGTAATAACAATTAATAATCAATGTTAAAAAAATAATATACACGACCTTTATACTCGTACGTAAGGAATCTAGCATGGTGCTAATTGCTAAATTGAATAACAGCCTTTGGCTTTTTAGTGTAGCTCAAACCCAAGCATCTTTTATCCCACTAAATTCTCTTCTTCTATCTTACTTCCCTTGTTCATAGGTCCTTCTCCTTCACAGTAAGAACTAGAAAAAGGAAATAGAAAGAACGTTCGAAATATTGGTTGTCGAATATATGCGAACAGAGGTCGGTTGGTTACTCGTTAATAGCAAAGTTATTTATGTATTAACACTAGCATAGCTAATATCGTGTTTGGTAGCTTTTTAGTTACTTTGTATAAAATTTAGCACACCAAGTACAGTGTTATGATTATCCTTTTACAATCCCATGTAAATGAATAAGTTATGAGCAAATTGTATATTGTTTAAAGTAGAATAACCAAATTTGTATCTTAGTTTTGCATAAGTAAATCTTTCATAATTAATATTTGCATAAATTAATCCCTACATTACTAATATCTGCATAACTTTAACCATCAACCAAACTATAAATCAATCTTATCTGTGGTGCTATGTAATTACATGTTTCCAACTTCCAAATCATCCGATTCAGAGAATTGTCTTGTCAGGTCCAACACTAGGCTTTAGTTGGGTTACAAAAACTTAAGTAGCTTAGGTCCCTTTTGTCTACTTCCAAGCCCGTCCGTGGGGTAACAAAACAAATTTTTTGTATTCAATTTTTGATATGAAAATTTTAACAAAAGTACCAACAAGTAGTTCAGGAATATTAAACATAGTTCAATTTCATGTCCAAATCTTTATTTCAATGAATGAGTAGATAAGTTAGGTGAACTCCGTGGTCGTGATGGACTAATGATGGAAAGACGGAGGAAGAAGAGGGTGGCTTAGGCCTCATCTGTTTTAACTGCAATTATTTTGAATATCTATTAAGTAATTAAAAAGTTGCTCCCTCTGTCCCAATTTGTTGGTGCTATTTGAGTCGACATGTAATTAAAAAAAAAAGAAAAACTTTTGAAACTTGTGATCTAATACAAATTATAAATATTTACGTGATTGTAATTCAATGCAGTAAGGATAATATAGAAATTCTAAAAATAATTTATTTTTAAATACGAAAAAGTAATATTTTTTTTGGGACAGACTAAAACGAAAATAGTTTCACATAAATTGGGAAGGAAGGAGTTATTTTTTATCACCCAAACTGATGTCTAAATTCACATTAATAAGTTACCTCATCCGGTCCACAATAAGTGAACATTTTACCTTTGACACACCCATTAAGGAATACAAACTCCTAGAGAAAAATAATTGACACTTATTTTGGACCAAAATAAAAAGGTAAATTGGTCACTTATTGTGGACCAGAGGGAGTAGTTTACTGTACTTTGTACTTCAAATCCTACAATTATTTATCAAGCAACAACAACAACAATTCAGTAAAATCCCATAAATGGGGTATGCGGAGGGTATAGTATATGCTAGGGGTGTACAAGTGAAATCGCACCAATCCGATAATCCGAGTCAAACCGAGAGAAAAAATCCCCGGCTTTGGTTTGGTTGATTTGGTTTGGTGTTGAAAAAAAAACCCCGACCATATTTGGTTTGGTTTGGTTTTAACTAAAAAAGGTCAAATCGAAACTAAACCAACCCGACATTATATGTATAGAAATTTTAAATATATTTAATACATAAAAATATTTATGGTAGTGTAGTTTTTAAATATTTCTTAAGCTTTTTCATAGTTTTATCTTTTAACGTATTATTTCAAGATTGATCTTATAATTTTTGGATGTTCCAATAAGTTTTATAGCCCATAAATGTTAGTAACTCAAATAAATCCTAAATTAAAATCAAATCAATATTAATGCTAATAAAAGAAATTCAATTCAATTGTACTATGAATGAAAATAGTGTTGGATATCTATTTTTTAGTTTTTCCATGGTATAGATAAAATGTATAACTTATTTTTCTTTTAGTGGTTAGTCATGTAAATAATAGTACTTATTAGCCAAAATTTTAATTTTATTTATTTTCATTATGGGTTATTAATAATATTTATTTTATGTGATTTTATTATCTTTATTGTTTAATATTTGAGTACAATGCCATGACTCATCTCATATTTATGTTATTTTATTGAAAAATACCTTATATAGTTCTGTCTTACTAGGATTAAAGAAATATTTGGAGCATAAATTTTACGTTTTGTGTTATGTGAAGACTTTATGAAAAATAAAATCGAAAAAACCCGAAAACTGAAAAACTCGAGATTAAAAAACCCGACTTTTATTGGTTTGGTTTGGTTTGGTATTTAGATTTAATAACCCTATAAAATTGGTTTGGTTTGGTAATTAAAAAATCCGAACCAACCCGACCCATGTACACCCCTAGTGTACACAGACCTTATCCCTACCCCGAAGGAGTAGAGAGGCCGTTTCTGGAAGACCCTCGGCTCAAGAAGACGAAAAGAAAGACAATATATCTGTACTATCAATAGAAAATAATAAAAATAATGATAGCAACATAAGAACCAGATTATTTGACGGATTTGTAATTCAAATCCTACAATTATTTTTCAAGCGGAAGAAGAAAATACTTCATCTGAAAACATGTTATATTTAGATGTTTGATTGGGTATGAATTTTAAGAAAAAAAATCGCATATATATATATATATATATATATATATATATAATCTCTATGTCACGTGTCTCGCCAAGTATAACCCCTACTAGTGTTATTCATGAGGAAAAGGTATCTATAAAATTTAGAGAAAGTTGGGCCGTATAAAATTCGAGCTGAAACTGCATCCAATTGAAAAGGAATCTTTATGAATGATATTAACTTCTGACGATGGTTGCCTTTGTATTACTTCCTATTGAATTTCCCTCTAAAAGGATATCCAATTGAGATAATATACATCTAAAGTCAAAGATTTCGCTCTATTAGGAGAGAGTGAAAAGAAAGGAAGAAAAATAACTTAAGGTATTAATTAAGTTTAAAAGAAACTCATGAAACTCAAAGTTGATTGAGAAACAATAAAACTTTGTTAAAATATGTGCTACCTGGGTCCTAGAGAGCACGAGAAGGATACAAAATAAGCCATATTATAGAAAGCAAAATCCAACAATCACCTAAATCCCCTCAGTAAGGGAAAAAAAGAAACTGATCTTTAACTATAAATTATGATTTACCTTCTCAAAGTTGGTGCAATTTAGTGAGACGAACCACACGTGTTAGAGTGACAATATCTCTTAAAAGTTTAGTTATTTTGTTTCCTAAAAGAATTAAAACTTTTGAGTGAGCAAAAATTCTAATCTCACTGTATTTCTATTGATATAAATCATTCTTTGGTTATATTATTATTTGCATCAGCCTATAATTTGTTTTGTTAGAAAAGTAAACAAAATAAATTAGATAAAAAGCTGGAAATCGCACCTCAAAAGACCCATCTCACGGACAACTATTACCTCCCCCTGCCTGGCTCAAATCCCCAACTTTATTTTTGGACGAACTCCAATTCCCACAAACCTATCTCTTTACTCTCAAAATCGAATAATAATTAGATTTGTCCCATCTCACGGACAACTATTAACTCTCCCTGCCTAGCTCAAATCCCCAACTTTCTTTTTGGACGAACGCCAATTCCCACAAACCTATCTCTTTACCCTCAAAATCGAATAATAATTAGATTTGTCCCATCTCACGGACAACTATTACCTCTCCCTGCCTAGCTCAAATCCTCAACTTTCTTTTTGGACGAACGCCAATTCCCACAAACCTATCTCTTTACCCTCAAAATCGAATAATAATTAGATTTGTCCCATCTCACGGACAACTATTACCTCTCCCTGCCTAGCTCAAATCCTCAACTTTCTTTTTGGACGAACGCCAATTCCCACAAACCTATCTCTTTACCCTCAAAATCGAATAATAATTAGATTTGTAAGTGATTTTAAGGATACACGGATTAATTTAATACAAAGCGATAAATTAATTTATTATTGAATAAACAAAGACAAAATAAATTCAAACCACACGAGTTGGATAGTTTCAGTCTTAACGAAATAGCCACTCTCGAACCGAGCTCACTAAGACCGGTATAGATGAAAAAGAACAAGAGCTCGAGACAAAGAAAATAATAATATAATTACTTTTGAGTGCGTGTTACAATGTATTTCATGAATTATCACACCCCTTTTATATAGTAGGAGAGTCCTATTTTAGGTACAACTCTATAAAAGGTAAAGATCTCCTGATCCACTGATTGTCGGTTCCTTATCGATATGTGCCGAGATCCCCACCGTAATATTTGGTCAGTCACAGATATTTCGGCCTTCTGTTGACTATACTGGATTGTTTGGCAATGTTCTTCGAGGTCGTTCGAAGCTAGGACCAATTCCGGAACCATGGCCTCGATATTCTTAAAAGCGTCATGCCTCCGGGTACTGGCCCGGTAGGACTTTGGCTCAATTTCGGTCCCTTGTTGCCATGTCTCGAGCCACGCTTATTTTTTCGGAGGCTAGGATGCAAATTTCATCCGTATATAGATAATCCCCTCGTTTTTTCGGAGAATAAACGACGAGAAATGACATGAGCTTCCGATTCTTACTTCGATACGCCGTGACAGAAACTACAAAACAACTGAAACGTCTCGTCAGTCAAGTCATAATGGCATTAAATGCATGCCAACCGCTGGTCGGCCGTCCCTAGATGCAAAACGTCGTTGAACTACTATAAATACTCCCTCATTTGTTCATTTTAACTTTACGTCCAAACCTTCTATCCTCGTACCTTTAAGATTTCGATACTCTTTAGCACTTTTACCCTCGTTATTCGAGATCCTTTACAAGAATTTTTATCCATCTTCATCTCAAGTCAACAAGTCTAATCCTTCAACTTCTTTTCTTTCTTCGCCTTTTCTCACATTTTCCTCCGTTTTCTAAAGAAATGGCAAAGACTTCCAAAATCGTTCCCCAGAAAGAAGCTCCCTCCACTTCTCGGCCGGCTACTTAGGCCGAGGAGACCGTTTCGCGTGCGGCCGTCGATGAACCAGTACCTGAACCCCCTTCGAAAATGTTCATCCCCGGGGGATGCTCGGTCAACATCGATTTCAAGGTCAAAAAGCCTTCCTCCATATTGGGCCGGTGTGAGGAGGTCATGAGATACATCTGATCGATTACCGAAGAGGTCCTCCCTACAGTACGAAAAGATTATAACCGGGCTGATAAGGACATAGTGATCCCCGACCCCGATGAAACCATTACCACCTATGTCGAGGGATACATATGTGTTTACACTTATCCCTTTACACTGGGCTTGGTGGACCCGGTCATCTTAGATTTCTGCAGAAAGTACAACGTGCGCCTATGCTAGATTCATCCACCGCTCTGGAGGATCGTGATCCTCCTCCGGTTCTTTGTGAACAAAATTAATGGGTTCTCGTTCACCATCGACCATCTTCTTCGCTTATACAGTCCCTGAATCTTCTGTGGGGGATGTGTGATAAAGCTTGTACGTCGGGCCAGTAAAGCCTCGTTCTCAAGTATTGATGAGGACCGGGATCAGGGCTGGCAAGGCCGCTTTGTCCGAGTGAGGACTTCGGACTTGAACCCAACTGAGTGCAGGTTATTCCCTGAGAAGTGGAATACATCACGTAAGTATAACTTATTTTCGAATATCGATTTCATACTTACTTATTTTTTCCTTATCGGTGCTTTGTGGTGGTGCAGACTTCGCTCGGGTCCCAAATGTTATCCCTCAACTCAAGGAGTAGGTTGAGGGTATCGTATCTCAGATGACCTACTCAGAACGCTCGTGGCGCAAACTCTCGAAGGGCCATTGGGAGGCCAGTTCCCATGGTGAGACTTCTTTCCTAAGTAGCTAGTATTAGGATTTTCTTTTCTACATTAATTCCTTACTCTCTTTACTTCTTTTTGGAGGTTTATCCAAGGATGTCGAGTTGAGGCCTCCAGTCGGTGGCGAGGAATTTCCTGTCGAGTCCCCTATTCTGCGACAGGCCAAAGAGAAGAAGAGGAAGAGGTCTCCGAGTTCCCCAAGCTCGGAGAAAAAGAAAACAAGGAGAAGGCTGGTGCGCAAGTCAATAGAAAAAACCAGCGCCCGAGCACCAGCTTCGGATTCGCTCTATCGGCTGAGGGACGAATCCGAAGAAGAAGAACCTTTTGTTATAGTGGCCTGCGAGTCGTCGCAACTTGTAAACCAGGGGGCCTCCGAACCAGAGAACCATGAGGCAGATCTGCCCCAATCCATGGAGGTTGATGAGGAGACCGGGGCCGAGGCTTCCCGGGATGTGGACAATGCCCCCAAAGGAGGAACTCGGTATGATATACATCAGCAAGTCGCTCTCGTTCACCGAGTCTATGTACAACGAGGCCCAAACGGTGAAAGAGCGCCCCAACGAGGGGGCCCACGGAGCGGACGACCCTCTTCCGCTACTTTTTTGATGGCGTGGATTCCATCACAAAGAAAGATGTCATCGGATTGGGTGACATAGAGGTACCGAGGAAGAGTCCGACCTCGGGGGCAGGCGGCACTAACTCGAGCCCGAAATTGGGAAACCGGTTCCTTGCCCCGAGTATGGATCCTGATCGGAAGAGGTCCATTGTCATTACCATTTCGGAGGATGCCCGGGTTCTTTTAGCCCCGTAGGGGTGGCCAGTTACCTCCGGTGCCTGGTGACCGAAGAAGACCAGGCCAAAATGAACGAGGTTGACGCACCCTGCATGTTCAATGAGGCACAACAAGCGCTGAACCAGGTAACTTTTGATAACTCTCAATGATTTCATTTTCTCATTTTATACTTGAATTAATCCATTGATAATCCTAATATTTTTCTTCGTATTTGTAGGCCTCGGTGCTTCACCATGAAACTTTTCTCTGGTACCGGGATGAGCTGAAATAACTCGAAGTCGAAGTGAGGGAGCTTACTGAGAAGAGAGACACGTGTAAACTTCTCAGCGAGCAGCGTGAAGGAGAGGCTAAGAGCCATCGAGCTGAGTTGGAAGTGGCTAGGAAAGAACACGCGAACTTGGTTGAACAGGGAAAAATATTTGAAGTTAGTGACGATGAGCTAAACACGGTGTTTAATGGTCGAAACCCGCAGATTCAACAAAAGATTGATCGGATCGACCAGCTCCAAGCCTAGATGAATGCAGTCAAGGTTGTGTCCGAAGAGTGGAGGGGCAGGATGGATCTCCTGGCCTCGAAAAAGGAGACTGCCCGGGCGAAGTTGACCTCGACGAAGGTCGAGCTTCGAGCGACAGGGGAGAAGGCTGAGGCATGGTCCCAACAAATTGAGGTGCTCTAGTCTCAGCTAAGCTCGGTTGTTTCTGATCGAGAGACCCTTTCCAAAGAGCTTTAGGCAGCCAAGTCGGTGGTTGAAGTAACCAAAGCCAATTCCAACGAGATGGTGGCCTAGTATAAAGTCGATGACGAGGCAGCCTAGGACCGCCTGAACAATATTGTCGAGTATGTGAAGTGGCAGTCCCTAAGGGAGGCCCTCGAGGAAGTTCATGCTCGGGGTTTTAATTTGTCGGACGAGGTCAAATATGCTAAGGGGCTTAAAGCCGAGGCCAAGAAGTTGGCGTACCCGAGGAAGAGGAAGACTCCGAGGGTTCGGACGAATCCGGGGGCAGAGAAGACTCCGATGCTCTCGGCGACGAGACGGGCTCCGGTGGAGACCAAGCCGTTTAAGTACCTTGTAGATTTTTTCTTGTTTTTGTACTTTTGTACTTTTTTGTCAAGGCCGTTTAGTCTTTGTAAAGATCTTTTCATGTATATGTATATAAGGCTCTTTGTCCCTTCAACAGTTTTTAAGCTCGTTTCCTTTTGCTTTTTTCCTTATGATTGTAAAGATATCAAATGCCTTAGCACATAGTAATTAGGTCTTGTTCGGAGGTTCGAACAGGTCTTGCTCTCGATATTATTTTGTTTAAAACTCATGGGGGGGTTCGGTATGAATGGAATCTTTCCCCATAGTACTTAGAATTGTTTAGATTACAATTCCCGAGGGTATCATTTTGAACCGATTTAGAAATTTGGAAGGCCTTTTTTTTGTTACGGGTCTCGGAAGTCTCCAAGCCATTTTAAGACGGTCGTAGCCTTTCTAGTTCGAGTGTTTCCCAGTGGACTTGTTACTCCGAGTCATCTGGGCTTAACCGAGATAACCATTCCTAAATGTGGGTGGCCGTAGCCTTTAAAGTTCGGGCACTGCCAAATAAGCTTTGTGCCCCCGGGCTTCATTATCCAGTCTATCCGATTCTACCTTGGGCAGCAGTCCCGTAGTGAGGTGGCCCTTGGGCTTGATGTCTTTATGGGATCACATGTAAGAAAGAAAATTTTTCAAGGGGTAAAATATTTATCCGCAAGGTAGAAACTTCCTTTTAATTTTGTGCGTAATTTACAAAGTTACATATGTGTTCAAGCTTTGTGTCCGGACTCAGGCAGTCTATGTGGGCATGGTTCATTCGACTATTTTCCCCTTACAGTAAATCCTATCGATCGAGCCTAGACTATTCGAGCACAAAGTTTCTTTCCTTGCCATAATCGCCATCTGAGGGTGATGCCCCCCCTCCCTCCCCCAGTGATCGAGCTCGATTATAGAGATGTGTATAAGAGACAGTCCTAATATTTTTCTTCGTATTTGTAGGCCTCGGTGCTTCACCATGAAACTTTTCTCTGGTACCGGGATGAGCTGAAATAACTCGAAGTCGAAGTGAGGGAGCTTACTGAGAAGAGAGACACGTGTAAACTTCTCAGCGAGCAGCGTGAAGGAGAGGCTAAGAGCCATCGAGCTGAGTTGGAAGTGGCTAGGAAAGAACACGCGAACTTGGTTGAACAGGGAAAAATATTTGAAGTTAGTGACGATGAGCTAAACACGGTGTTTAATGGTCGAAACCCGCAGATTCAACAAAAGATTGATCGGATCGACCAGCTCCAAGCCTAGATGAATGCAGTCAAGGTTGTGTCCGAAGAGTGGAGGGGCAGGATGGATCTCCTGGCCTCGAAAAAGGAGACTGCCCGGGCGAAGTTGACCTCGACGAAGGTCGAGCTTCGAGCGACAGGGGAGAAGGCTGAGGCATGGTCCCAACAAATTGAGGTGCTCTAGTCTCAGCTAAGCTCGGTTGTTTCTGATCGAGAGACCCTTTCCAAAGAGCTTTAGGCAGCCAAGTCGGTGGTTGAAGTAACCAAAGCCAATTCCAACGAGATGGTGGCCTAGTATAAAGTCGATGACGAGGCAGCCTAGGACCGCCTGAACAATATTGTCGAGTATGTGAAGTGGCAGTCCCTAAGGGAGGCCCTCGAGGAAGTTCATGCTCGGGGTTTTAATTTGTCGGACGAGGTCAAATATGCTAAGGGGCTTAAAGCCGAGGCCAAGAAGTTGGCGTACCCGAGGAAGAGGAAGACTCCGAGGGTTCGGACGAATCCGGGGGCAGAGAAGACTCCGATGCTCTCGGCGACGAGACGGGCTCCGGTGGAGACCAAGCCGTTTAAGTACCTTGTAGATTTTTTCTTGTTTTTGTACTTTTGTACTTTTTTGTCAAGGCCGTTTAGTCTTTGTAAAGATCTTTTCATGTATATGTATATAAGGCTCTTTGTCCCTTCAACAGTTTTTAAGCTCGTTTCCTTTTGCTTTTTTCCTTATGATTGTAAAGATATCAAATGCCTTAGCACATAGTAATTAGGTCTTGTTCGGAGGTTCGAACAGGTCTTGCTCTCGATATTATTTTGTTTAAAACTCATGGGGGGGTTCGGTATGAATGGAATCTTTCCCCATAGTACTTAGAATTGTTTAGATTACAATTCCCGAGGGTATCATTTTGAACCGATTTAGAAATTTGGAAGGCCTTTTTTTTGTTACGGGTCTCGGAAGTCTCCAAGCCATTTTAAGACGGTCGTAGCCTTTCTAGTTCGAGTGTTTCCCAGTGGACTTGTTACTCCGAGTCATCTGGGCTTAACCGAGATAACCATTCCTAAATGTGGGTGGCCGTAGCCTTTAAAGTTCGGGCACTGCCAAATAAGCTTTGTGCCCCCGGGCTTCATTATCCAGTCTATCCGATTCTACCTTGGGCAGCAGTCCCGTAGTGAGGTGGCCCTTGGGCTTGATGTCTTTATGGGATCACATGTAAGAAAGAAAATTTTTCAAGGGGTAAAATATTTATCCGCAAGGTAGAAACTTCCTTTTAATTTTGTGCGTAATTTACAAAGTTACATATGTGTTCAAGCTTTGTGTCCGGACTCAGGCAGTCTATGTGGGCATGGTTCATTCGACTATTTTCCCCTTACAGTAAATCCTATCGATCGAGCCTAGACTATTCGAGCACAAAGTTTCTTTCCTTGCCATAATCGCCATCTGAGGGTGATGCCCCCCCTCCCTCCCCCAGTGATCGAGCTCGATTATAGAGAAGCCTCTGACACTGTTGACAACCGACCTTTGATTCTAAGTTAGTATGATCTACTGTTGCTTGGTTAAAAACCTTGCCGGAAAACCCATTTGGAACAAAACTGGTTCAAGGAAAAAAGAGTGCAACGCGTGCTTTTAGGCCTAAACAATTGTATCGTTCTTCGACGGTTACCTGCAAGTCTTAGTCCAAAACATAAATAAATAAAAGAAGTAAATGTGGTTGTACCTCTGCAGTAATATCGTTTCAAGTGAGTTATATTCCAGTTGTTCGGTAGTCGCTCATCATTCATTGCTCTGAGTTTGTACGACCCTTTTCCGGTGATCTCGATAATTTCATACGGACCTTCCTAGTTCGGTCCCAGCTTCCCTTTGTTCAAGTTTCGGGTGTTTAATGTGACCTTCCTCAACACTAAGTCCCCGATATTAAAGTGTCGAGGGTTGGCTCTTCGATTGTAATACCTCTCGATCCGTTATTTTTGGGCAGCCATTCGGACGAGGGAGGCTTCATGCCTTTCATCTAACAGTTCAAGGCTTGTATTCATGGTCTCGTTTTTTGATTCTTCGGTTACATGCCGGAACCTGAGACTTGGTTCTCCGACTTCGACCGGTATTAGATCTTTGGTGCTGTAAACCAACAAGAACATGATGGCCCCGGTACTGCACTCCAAGGTCATACGGTATGCCCATAGGACCTCGGGCAAGATTTCTTTCCATTTTCCTTTGGCATCGGTCAACTCTTTCTGAAATTTTGGAGTATGGTTTTGTTCGTGGACTCCGCCTGCCTGTTCCCACTAGGGTAATATGGTGTTGAAAAGATTATTTTGATCTTATGATCTTCGAGAAACTTGCTTACTTTGCTGCCAATGAACTGCTTCCCATTGTCACACACGATCTCGGCCGTCATTCTGAACTGACATATTATGTGGTCCCAGATAAAATCAATGAGCTCCTTCTCTTTGACTTTCTCAAATGCCTGGGCTTCCACCCATTTAGAAATATAGTCAGTCATAAACAATATAAATTGAGCCTTACTGGGTGCCCAGGGAAGGGGGCCAACGATGTCCATCCCCCATTTTATGAACGACTAGAGAGACAAGACCGAATGTAGCAGCTCCTGGACTGATGAATCATTGTAGTATGCCTTTGAAATCCGTCGCATTTTCGTAAGAACTCCTTCGCGTCCTTTTCCATGTATATCCAATAGTAGCTGGCTCTGATTATTGTTTAAACTAATGATTCAGCGCCCGAATGATTTTCGCAGGTGCCTTCGTGGATTTCCCTCAAAACATACTCGGTATCTCCGGGTCCTAGACATATTGTGAGTGGGCCATCAAACATTCTCCAGAACAATGTACCGTCTTCGGACAGGCTGAACCGGGCCTCCTTCGAACGCAGAGTCCTCGATATTCTATATATTTGTTTCTCCAGTCCCAAGTTAGGCTTGTTGAGTTTATCTCGGTGTGAACTTCTTCCACTACTGATCTCATGAGTTGTACGACCGCCCCCGAGTTGAGCTCATTGTCATCGACCGACGATCCCAAGTTAGCAAGGGCATCAGCCTCACTGTTTTGATCCCGAGGCACATATTGTAGAGTCTACTCCTTGAACCGATGTAACATAACCTGCATTTTATCTAGGTATCTTTGCATTCATTCCTCTTTGACTTCAAATGTCCCATTAACTTGGTTCACCACAAGGAGGGAGTCGCACTTAGCTTCGATCACCTCTGCCCCCAAGCTTTTGGCTAGTTCGAAACCTACAATCATGGCCTCATACCCGGCCTCGTTGTTTGTTAATTTTACGGTCCTAAAAGATTGTCTAACTATATTACCTACGGGTGGTTTCAAGACAATTCCAAGTCCGGACCCCTTCGCGTTCGAGGCGACGTCCGTAAAGAGGGTCCAGATTCCCGAATAAGTCCCCGAGTTCAACAACAACTCTCTTTTGACCTCGGGTATTAGAGCCGGTGTAAAGTCGGCCACAAAGTCTTCTAAAATTTAAGACTTAATGGCGGTCTGAGGCCGATATTCGATGTTGTACCCATTTATCTCTACAACCCATTTGGACAACCGTCCCGAGAGCTCGGGTTTATTCATTACATTCATCAATGAGTAAGTGGTTACGACACATATGGGTGACATTGAAAGTACGTTTTAGCTTGCTAGAGGCGCTTAGCAAAGCGAGTGCCACCTTTTCTAGGTTAGGGTACCTAGTTTCGGCCTCGCCAAGAGTCGTGCTAACATAGTAAATTGGAAATTGCGTACCTTTCTCTTCACGGACTAGGACGCCACTTACCACTATCTCTGATACTGCCAAGTACATGTATAGTTCTTCGTCTGTCTTCGGTGTGTGAAGCAGCAGTGGGCTCAATAGATATCGCTTGAGCTCCTCCAAGGCACGTTGGCACTCTAGGGTCTATGAGAAGTTATTCTTTTTCTTCAACAGTGAGAAAAAATGGTGGCTCTTATCGGATGACCTCGAAATAAATCGTCCCAAGGCGGCTATGCGTCTGGTTAACCTTTGTACAGCCTTCACGATGTCCACAACAGTGATATCTGCGATGGCCTTGATCTTATCGAGGTTGATCTCGATTCCCCGGTTGGATACCATACATTCGAGGAATTTACTGGACCCTACTCCGAATGCATATTTCTCTGAGTTCAGCTTTATATTGTATTTCTTCAATATGCTGAAGGTTTCCTACAAATGCTTCAAATGGTCCTCTGCTCGCAAGGACTTAACCAGCATATCGTCAATGTAAACCTCCATTGATTTTCCTATTTGTTCTTCGAACATCTGATTTACTAGGTGCTGGTAAGTGGCGCCGGTATTTTTTAGTCCGAACGGCATCACGTTATAGCAGTAGGTGTCGTACTTGGTAATGAGAAAAAGAAAACAAGGAGAAGGTTGTGCGCAAGTCAAGAGAAAAAACCAGCGCCCGAGCACCAACTTCAGATTCGCTCTATCGGCTGAGGGACGAATCTGAAGAAGTAGAACCTTCTGTTATAGTGGCCCACGAGCCATCGCAACTTGAAAAGCAGGGGGGCTCCGAACCAGAGATCCATGAGGCAGATCTGCCCCAATCCAGGGAGGTCGATAAGGAGATCAGGGTTGAGGCTTCCCGTGATACGGACAGTGCTCCAAAGGAGGCACTTGGTATGATAGACATCACCGAGTCTCCCTCGTTCACCGAGTCTATGTACAAAGAGGTCCAAACGGTCAAAGAGCGCCCCAATAAGGGGGCCCACAGAGCGGACGACCCCCTACGCTGCTTTTTGGTGGCGTGGATTCCACCGCCACGAAAGACGTCACCAGATTGGGTAACATAGAGGTACCGAGGAAGAGTCTGACCTCGGGGGAAGGCGGGCCTAACTCGAGCCCGAAATTTATCAACCTATTACCTTGCCCCGAGTGTGGATCCTGATCGGAAGCGGGCGGTCCATTATCATTACCGTTCTGTAGGATGCCCGGGCTCTTTCCGCCCCTATAGGGATGGCCAGTTACCTCCGGTGCCTGGTGATCGAAGAAGACCAAGCTAAAATGAACGAAGTTGATGCGCCCTGCCTGTTCAACGAAGCACAACAGGTGCTGAACCGGGTAACTTTAGATAACTCTCGATGATTTCAATTTCTCCTTTTATACTTGCATTAATTCATTGATAATCCTAATAGATTACTATTATCACTTAAACATAATTAACCAAAATATTATTCTCCACCTATTAGGCTACTTAGTTATACTAAAATGATATGGTTTTATATAATCACAAAATATCACATTCGGAAGCAGAATTTATTAAGAAATAAATATCGATTCTTTTTACCAAAATATCCTATAAATTTAGTAGATTTATCCCTTTAAAAAGAAACTGAATTTGCGTTGACTTCCTCAAAGCAGAATGTGAATGGGTAGTATTATAAAAAAGAAAATAGTATGAATAGACAACTTAATTAACAGAATGTGAATGGATAGTATTATAAAAAAGAAAATAGTATGAATAGCCAACTTAATTAAGGAGTAAAGATAAATCAAAGAAGATAGATGTGACAATATTTCAATGGTAGGAATTTGAATGTCACGACCCAAACCGATGGGCCATGACGAGTGCCCGAGCATTACATGTTGAATACCTCTAAGCATACATATAAGATATAAACATGAAATAAGAGTAGGTCATGTATAACATCTGTCAATAAACTGTTGAATCATGTGAATAACATACGTGAGGAAAGATGCCCAAAAGACACACACACACACACACACACACACACACATATATATATATATATATATATATATGTATGTATAACCGACAAGGCTGCTATGGACAACTATATATAACAAATAGAAGTTGACAAGGAAGCATACTATC
>AWOL01S0003762.1:14899-28323 GCA_000715115.1 Nicotiana otophora
GGGGGGGGGGGGGGGGGGGTGCTATATCCTAAGATGTAGTGCTCACTATGATAGTAATTACTATTTAAAATACCAAACATTTTGTTGCCTGGCTATGTTTTTTGAACATTCTAAAAACATTTTTATAAAAATATATTGAACTTAAATGTAGTTTCTAACTATAAAAACTGTATTTCCAAAAAAAAAAAATTAACGAACTAATGTCAAAATTCACTACCTTTCACTCTTTTTTGGATGGAAGAAGTACTTGTTGTCAATATGTATATGCTTCCTTTCCCTCAAATTTGATGTTAAAGTTAAAAAGTCAGTTCGGAGTATCTTTTTCGTGAATGCTGTACAATTTTAGCTGCATCTATTCGACTAATTTGGTTATGGTCCTATGGGCAAGCTTGTTCGTTAAATCACCACTTTGAACATGAACTAAACTTGCAAAGCAAATCAGAATTTCAATGAATTAACGCATCATAAAACCTTGTTACTTCAGTAAGCCAGTTGTTTATCATGCTCACCCTTGTCTTGTTATTTGCGGTGTTGTGTCTTCATGGCTTATATAGCTCTCTTTTCATAATATAACATCCTTTAGACTGCTTCTGAGATCAATCTACCCTAAATTCCCAGTCTTAATAAACATGGGAAGAAGGGTAGGCCGTGTTTAGTGTAACATTCATTGAGCTTCTTTCTGTTGAAGGTATTTCCCAGCTCATCGCCTGAATATAAAAAATGTGGCAGCTGTATGAAGGATGGAAAGAGATTCTGAAGATCCAAAAGTTCCGTAGAATTGTGTCCTATACTGGATTCTATTGTTTCACTGCACTCATCACATATGCATACACCAACAACACGTGAGTGTTTTATGAGTTTCTTATTACTTATATCTAATTAAAATAAGAAGTTGAACTGGTAGCTTTCTGGTTTTCAGAGAATTAGTAAATAGGTTTGAGCTTTTGATCATTTTAACCCTGTATAGCTGGTTATAATCATCTATTGCAGATCTTCTTTATTAATATGCTAAGATATACCTTGACTTGAAAGCATCTTTGTACAAACCTCTGGCGTTCACGTAGTTGTTCTTAGAGATATGTTGTTTCTAATCACTATGTGGGTTTGGGTATTGCAGGACTAGAGCGGGGCACTCTAGAGATGACCAATTCTATGCTTCTTATCCGGCTGGAACAGAGCTCCTTACTGACACAGCTAAGGTCTGTCGCCGTTTTGCATCATATCTAAGGGATTCCTCTGTTCGGGCCGAGGAAGTCTGATTTCATGATGATGTGAAAAGTTTCACTTGTCATGGAGTTCTTTCTGTTTCATTACTGATTTTTGTGGAATTTTTTTTTCTTTTTTCATTCTTAGTTATATAAAGCAGCATTGGGCAATGTTTTTGAAGAGGAAGAATGGGGACCAATCGAATGGTGCGTCCTGGCTAAACATTTTGAACGCCAAGGGAAATCACCATATGCATATCATTCTGTAAGTTAATGATATCATAATTTTGCTATTCCCAATTTTACATTTTATATGAGTTTGTAATGCCTTATTTGTTTTATACTTAATGCGATAGCAATTTTCTCTTCCTTTCATGCATAGAGCAAAATCCCTTATTTTGAGGCTACTGGTTCCAGCATGTAAATCGTTCAGATGCTAGATTTCTATATGACATTAGAGAAAGGGTGTTGCAAACTACTCATGTCTATAAAGGTCTAGGATGTTTGAAACCCGCATTTTTGCATTTCTTAAGATAAGGAGAGAAAAAACACTTGTTGATTTCTTCCCATCTTCCGAAGCCTTGGCGTGCATAATTCCTGATACTTGTGCTGTTGGGAGATAGCATGTACCCGGGTGGAATAATTGAGGTGCGCACAAGCTGGTCTAGACACCACCATCATAAATAAAGAAAAGGAGAATGAAACTTATTATCCCAGCTTATCAAATTAAAAGGAAGCTGCACTAAGTTGTCCCATTAAGTATAGTCATAGACTAAAATCTTAATAGCTCATCGTGTATTCCACATTGGAATCTGGAAAGTTACATAATGACGTGAACTAATCCTGTAGAGTAGGATTTGCTTACTATGTTCTATCTCAATGTCTCTCATAAGTTTTTATACATAAACGTATAAGCACACCTCTAATCTTATTTTTTTTCATTTGCATGATGGTCCAGCAATACATGGCACACCTCGTTTCTCATGGACAGCTAGATGGAAGTGGCTAGCGAGAGCGCAGTAGCAGCAAACACCTCCTTTACTGACGAGTCAACACCTCTCATCTACATCTTGAGCAGCCTTAAATCAATGGTAGAAGTAAATTATGCAGCTGCGGCTTTGAAAATGTTATACTAACCTCTTAGTATAAGCTTATTTCAAATCAATATGATGAGTTAGGAGTGGGAGTATTTGAATACTCTTAAATCAAGATTCATATTAGCGGATCTTTTTGTAATTGAAACTTGCCTAATTTCTGCTCCTTTTATAAATTGAGGGTGGTTATTCCTTCACTGCCAGTTTGGTTTAGAAAATAAAATTCTGCTCGTTTTACTTTCCATGATATCTGCCATTTTAGGCATTGTCCATGCAGAATTTATATGATATCATTCGCTGAGGATTTTTCTTTTATTTTCCTAGATGGTTTTTCTGCAACTGCGTTTCTGTGCTTTCCCTTTTTTCATCTGCGTCAGAAGTACTGAATCATAGACTCAGTTAAAAAAAAATGAGAATCCTGTTACATCATGTTCTCAGTGCGACCTCCTTGTACGAGCAAAATCCTTCCTTTGTTTGCGGACTTGTGGAAGTATTACTATGATTGATGAGGTGTGTACAGTTTTCATCAGGATTACAAGTTAAAAATGTAGAATCGGCTGAAGCATACTGCATTGTAACTGACAACTCGCTCTATATCTATCTATCTTCTCTATTATTATAGAAGCATGAATAAAATATTGGTTTACAAAAATAACTTTTTAATGTTAAGCATAATAACTCACAATAAAAGGACATAACCGGAATTCTAGACATTAGCCTTGTAATCTTATTTGTTTTAGGACATAATATTACACGTTAGAAATCCTACATGATTACCTTTAGAATCCAATTAGTATAATTATTTTCGGGCATAGATATATAATACTACATATTAACATGTAAATACCTTTAGGAATACGTTAGATTTCCTATTATCATAATTACTTTCGGGATATTGACATATTTTTAGCCATATAATCTTATTACTTTAGGATATACTTCTTTAAAAAATTATATTACTAATTTAATTTGTGTCCAAATCCATTTAGAAACAAGAGAGCCTCTCTTTCTCTCGCTCTCTATGTGTGTGTGTGTGTGTATATATATATATATACACATATATATATAAGCACGGATTTAATATTAATAGATCAAAATAGCCCTAAAATATTAAACAGAATAACTCATAGGGAATGAACATAATTGTAATAACTTATTTTTTGAACTACAATAACTTCTATGTTGATTTTTTTTATTATTAATTTTTCGTGTAATATTTAAAAATATATCCAATTATTAAAGAACAACTAAGAAATTTTTTAAGAATATAAATGTGTGAGAAAGAGAAAGAAAAAGTTTGGTAAGAATCAATACCACTAATGATTTTGCAAACATAAAGATCTAAAAGTGGAATATCATATCGATCTTTTTACTATTTGAAAATAAAATTTATGGTGGATATAATTATAATTACGGTTAAATATTCAAACATGAGATGAACTAATATTTATAATCCGAATCAACAGAAAATAAATTATTTTTATGTTAAACACAAATAATCAAATCTTTCAATTAATTATTTAGCAAGATAATCCAATTAAATTATTTTTTAAACTCATCATATGAGAAATTATATTTCAAGCTAAAACAAATCTTAGGGTACATAAATTTATTCCATAAAAAGAGTGTTAGATATTAAAAAATTAGATCACAAAGTAAAAAATATTAGTATAATATTAAGAAGGTCATACAAGTGTTTGAGGAAGCACAATCAAAGCTAAATCCTGAACAAGAATAAGCTTTCAAGGTTGAAAACGAAGAAGAGCATCTAATAAAAGATGATTTGGTTCTTCTAGAACACTTGGTTATCAACCCGAACGGTAATAGTAGTGCATTTAATAAGAAAAATATTTCCATCATTAGATTAAAACATAATTTGTGCAAATTACATGATAGAAATTAAAGAGCTATCTTAGCTAGCAGAAATAAATATGTTGATCAACTAAATAAAAGGCCAATTGCTAAGTTTAATGGTAAAAATAAAATATTTTTAAGTTTTGACTTAGCAAAAGATAATACCAACAATTACTACCAAGAAGAATACTTAAATACTTTAATACCAAATGGCCTTCTACCCTACATCTTTATTGTCAAGTTCATTATTTCTTACATGTGTTAGTGTCATCATATATATAATAGACTAAATTAAAATTGATCTTCCATTGCATATAGGTTGATTTTGAAGAAAAAATATGATTGTCATGCTATTGAAAACTTTGCTGAATAGCTTATGTGATAGTACATATATGGTATGTAGAAGTTTTGACAATAACGTTATGCATGCAGAACTTACGATACTGGTCAATGTGCTTTTAAGTATGTGTTTATTCCCGAATTCAACTTTCATCTTCCGAAACTAAAGAATATCCTTTTAAATTTGTGTGAAAATAATTTTCAGTATGTTTATATTTTGAAGTTATAATAAATAAAGCACATGAATATACATCCTAAATATTAGAGTATATTTACAACAATATATTTTCTTATACGAATAACTATATGTTGCACTTTGAAGAGAGATATCAATATCGACAATAAAAGTTCTGGTTATGGAAGAGCAACCAAAGCATTAGAAGAAAACATACACAAAAAAATATTATCTATAAAGATGTGCTTAGTAAGATACCATCACATTAGATACCTTTAAACTACAATACATAATTATCTACTTAACATGACTAAAATTGATCATTTGTGTAAGTTCCGATGATGTCCTTTCATTTTGATTTCACATATTATGCTAATGCAACAATATGTTTTGGCATTTAGATGTTTGTTGTATTATTATATATAAAATTTCTCTCATTAATTAAATTTTATTGTTCCTTCTCATAAATAAATATATAAACTATCATGTGTCATTATTAACGTGCAATATACGTTTATAGATACTAGTTATTATAAAAGTACGGAGGCTAAAAAGCTAAGTGTTGATTGATCAAAATATCTCTAAATTTGATAGACTTTTATACCCTTAATTATTTGTGTTAATTTTCATAAGTCATAAAATTGGGACAAAAAGGAAAATCCAAAACATTAAGACAAAGTGTTGTAATAGAATTGGGATCACGTTAAAGTCCAAAGAGTCCAATCCTAGCTCCTATAGTGTATCAATGTTACAGTCTATTTGGTTAAGGTTTGTAGAAATATTTGTCTTTATATATAGCTGAACGGCAGCGTGTCTTTACTCCTCGTAATTAATTATGAATCTGATATTTCTCAAGTATAGTTCTCTTCTGTGTATTCTTTGTTTCGTGAATGAGAAACTCTCTCATTGAACAGTTCGAATCAAGTGTTTCCATTCTATCTTTTAACAATATTTCAAAAACAGAGAAATATATCAATCTATACTCTATTTTTTATGTAACATGTGTTGTGCCTTTTTTGCTCTAAACCTTTAAACTAATCAAGATCTGAATCTAACAGTTTGACAAATGACATCATAAGCAAGACACCAACTATTCAAGAAAATAAGTCATAGAAACATCAAAAAGAGATGCACTATTAGCGACTTCTGGAATAGTCTCATGGACGTGGTAGAAGGTGAAAATCTACCTTTTTTTTTAAAACATTGGATTCAGACATTAAAAAGAGTCTTTGGTATGGCAAAGTCATTTTTCATAGAAATATTTTGACGAAATATTTTAGTACTAAAAATAAAAAACAATGTCCAACTGTTAGTTAAAGCAAGTAATATGGAGTTAAAAGTTATAGTTATAAGGAAAATAACTTCCGTCTATAAGTGAGGAAATTCAATTTCCCATTTTAAATGAAAAATATTTTCTATGATAGAAAATGACTTCTGTTATACTAAATACATAAACATGTAATTTCATAATTCTACGAGTTGGTTCTTCTTTAGATCCCATGCATGATTACAACAGTTCATCACTTTAAGTAAGCTATAGTAAGTGGTCTTTTATTCTTGTTCTAAAATTCTCGCATTTGTTGTGGAGGCTATTAAGGGGGAGTTGGAAACTATATGTCCATTGAGCACATTTTACGTAACACAATTAGCATTAAAAAATTGATTAGCCAATGTAGGAGTTGAAATGTGATTATAATTTAATGGTTTCACAAAAAAGCAAATCAGTATTAGGTAAGATATATACGACCACATTATATATTAGTACACTATAAATTAAATATAAATGTTATCTAAGTAACATAACTAAATTTGATCATTTATACCGAGGTTCAAGTGATATACAATAATTGTAGGGAAAAGGGTCATATATACCCATGTACTTTCGAAAAAGGTTTAAATATATCCTTCGTTATACTATGAGTCCAAATATACCCCTGCCGCTATACTTTGGGTTTAAATATACCCCTTATTTAAACTGAGGGACACGTGTCATCGTCCTGTTGGTCAATTCTAAATATCTCCTAATTAATTAAAAAGACCCATAACCATACCCATTACCCATACCCGAAAAGTAATTTTCTAAAGCAATTGCTTTTGTAAAAACTGGAAAAAAAAAGATTCAATAAAATATTTTCGTTTTTTTAAAAAACGAATGCACCTGTAGTCCTGTCACGACCCGGAATTCCCACCGTCGGGACCGGGACCGTGATGGCGCCTAACATTTCACTTGCTAGGCAAGCCAACGTTAGAGAATCAATGAACCAATCCTTATTCCATTCAGTAAATAACAACAAATTAGCTAAGATGAAATATAGTGAGTGCGGAATAATATAAAAACTGCATTAATTACTATCACCCGGATATGGAGTCACAATTCACGAACTTCTAAGATTTCACTACAAGTAAATGTCTGAAGGAAATACAACTGTTTTTAATACAAATAAAAGAGTAAAGGAAATGCATAGAAGGGGACGCCAGGGCCTGCAGATGCCAACAAGACTACCTTGGGTCTCCAAATTGATCAAGCTAGCAGCTAGACTCAGAGTCAACTCGGTTCAGTACCAAAATCTGAACATAAAGTGCAGAGTACAGTATCAGTACAACCGACCCCATGTACTGGTAAGTATCGAGTCTAACCTCGGCGAAGTAGTGGCGAGGCTAGGACAAGATACCTATAAATAAACCTGTGCAATATATGTCAATATATACAACAATAACAACAACTAAAGAAGCAAGGCAAGAAATATTGGGAAGGGGACATGCTGAGGGGATTACATGGCAAGGAATCACAACAGGAATGAGAACATGATCAATCGATACATCTTTAACAGAAAGAAACAAGTAAACACAGTAAAAGAAAGTGCACGGCATCACCCTTCGTGCTTTTACTCTCAACCTCACCATAAGAAATAATAAAAACGGCACGGCATCACCCTTCGTGCATTAATTCTCTCATAACATGGCACGACATCATCCTTCATGCATTATCACTCACTCACAAAATATTGCACGGTATCACCCTTCGTGCTTTAACACTCTCCCTCACCAAGACAATGAACAATAACAATAGGGAGATAGAAATATCAAGAACAGATCTTACTTCAACATTCAATTCCACGTTACTAACCTCAACTTTGAGTCAATACCCAATCAATACCAATTTCCGTAAAACATAACAAGAGTTGTTCAACATAACGAATAGCTAGTCTAATCATGAATAATATGGTCAAGGAATACCACAATTACAATAATAAGACCCACTCGCATGTTATGACTCGATAACAACGCATAGGTAATCGTCACCTCACCTATACGTTGTACTCAACATACAAACACGTAGCAAATAAGCGAATAATACTTAATCCCTCAAGCCAAGGTTAACCGCGATACTTACCTCGCTCTGAAGGCCACTCAATACTTAATCACAGCTTTTCCTCTAGAATCCATCTCCAAACCACTTGTATCTATTCAAAAATGACTCAATAATATCAAATATTGCTAAAGTAATCAATTACATTGCATAAATTTAGATTTCCCATACTTTCCCCCAAAAGTCAAAAACTGACCCCGGGCCCGCTTGGTCAAAACTCGAGGTTCAGACCAAAATTTATTTACCCATTTACCCCTGAGCCCGGATATATAGTTGGCTTTGGAATCCGACCTCAATTTGAGGTATAAATCCCCAAATTTCGAAATCCCTAGTTTCTACCCAAAAATCCCCAACTCCACCATGAAAACCTTAGATTTTAGGTTGATAATTCATGAGATGTAATGGGTAATTGAAAGAAAATAATTTAGAATCACTTACCAATACTTTGGGAAAGAAAATAACTCTTGAAAATCGCCTCTAGCTCGTTTGGTTTTTGAGAAAATGAATTAATGGCCAATTCCCGTTTTTTGGATTCTGTTTAAGTGTTGGGCGACAATGTGCATCACGTTCGCGAGACCTTGCTCGCGTTCGCGATGGCCATTGTCGCGTTCGCGATAATATGAAAATCAGGCCTTTTGAAAATGCTTGGAGTGTAAGAAATTGGTTTTAAGGCTTATAAGTGTAAATAAAAGAAATAATCTCAAACGAGATGGTTTTGTCGGGATTATCTCAAATACGGTAAAGTGGGATCAACCATGAGTATATGTGTAAAGTAAAATCATCAATTTGGTAACCTCAGAATAATTCTTAGCATGTTCGAGGACGAACGTTTGTTTAAGAGGTGGAGAATGTAACGACCCGACTTGTCGTTTTAAGAATTAACGCCTCGTTCAGTGACTTAAGGTCTCGAGCAACTTTATAATAAGTATTATGACTGGCGGGTGTAGTCGAGTTTAATTTTTCGGAATATTCGGAATTTAATTAAAAGAACAATTCTTATTTAGAAGCTTAATTGGAAAGAGTTGACCGGAGAGTTGACTTTTGAGCAAACGACCCGAATGGAATTTCGATGATGGGAATAGCTCCATTACGTCAATTATGACTTGTGTGCAAAATTTGAAGTCATTTCGGATTGATTTGATACGTTTCGGTGCAAAATATAAAAGTTGGGAGATTCGAAAACTCATCATTTGATTCGAGGCGCGATTCGTAATTTTGACATTGTTTGACGAGATTTGAAGCCTCCACTAAGTTCGTATTGTATTTTGGGACGTGTTGGTATATTTGGTTGAGGTTCCGAGGGGCTTGGGTGTATTTTTGGATCATTGATTGAGAGATTAGTAAAGTTAAGAAATTTGAAAGTTTGGCCATGGTCAATATCGGGTCAAGACGATCTCTTTTCAGTGTTTTGAGTGCGCGAGCAGGTCCGAAGCTTGTTTTATGATTGAAATTCATATATGGTTTATGTCCGGGAGGTTCCGGATGAGTTTCGGGATTGCTGAGGCAAAAGGGAAGTACGGACCTCAGGGAAATTGTGCGGACCGCACAATTTTGGTGCGGGCGCACTCCAGTCCGCAGTGGAGTGTGCGGACCGCACAATTTTGTGTGCGGCCGCACTCAGGAACTCTCAGATTCGATGGCCTGACTTCGGAAACTTATATCTTTTGATACACATGGAATTTTGAGATGATTCAAAAATAAAGGTTGTAATACTTCGTGTCTAATATCCATAAAGGTAAAGAAATCATCATTTAGACATCTTTAGAGAAAGTTATGGCCAATTTACCGAAGTCTGGTAGTGGAGAAGTTGCGAAGTGTGGACCGCATAATTTTTGTGCGACCGCAGAACCTGGAATGTGCGGACCGCACAAAAATGGTGCAGTCAGCACAATGAGGGGTCAGATTGTGTATTATAAAATCGAGGGTTTGGGTATTATTTCACATTTGGACTTTGGGAGCTCGGTTTGTGGCGAGTTTTCGTGGAATTTTCAAGAAATTCATCGGGGTAAGTGATTCTAACCCAGATTTGGTTAACACACATGAATATATCATTGCTTTCATCATTTAATTAGTATTTTGAGATAGAAATTTGGAAAAAATTATAGAAATTTCATAAAAATGAATTTTTGGGATTTAAATAGCAATTCGGAGTCGGATTTGGATAAAATTGGTATGGTTGAACTCATATAGGAATGGGTATTCGGATTTCATGAAAATTATGTCGGGTTCCGAGAGGCAAGCCCACGTTGACTTTTTTGACTTTTTAGAATAAATTTTTAAGTCGACATTTTATTATCCGGAATTATTTTCGATGAATTGTTAATGAAGTTATACAACTGATTTGAATAGATTTGAGCGGTCCGGAGGTCAATTCAAGCAAGAAGGCAATTTTGAAATATCGGCATAACTTCTAAAAGGTAAGTGTCTTGCTTAACCTCGAGTGGGAGAAATACCCCATAGGCATTGAGTATTATGTGCAAACTGTGTAATTGAAAACCATATACGCGAGTACGTACTTAGTTTATATGTGCAAATTTCGTTGATTAAAATCCTTAGACACCCTTAGGTATTAAATTAAAAATCATTGACACTTATTAAATCCTCTATTTGTCATTCCTAGATCCTTGTTTGTTGAAATTATTTTATACGATGATTTGGTGTGATTGCCACCTTGATTTTATGTAAAATATTATTTTGTTGAGATGTTCACTTTCGGATATTTTTGTTAATATTTTGTGCACATTATGGTCGAGCCATGGGCTCTTTATTGTGAAAAATTATGTATTGTTGATTTCTGTGGCAAGTTGTAATATCTGGACGCTTGATGTGCGTAACGACCCGACTTGTCATTTTAAGAATTTATGCCCCGTTCAATGACTTAAGGTCTAGAGTAGTCTCGCAATATATATTATGACCCGCGTGTGTGGTCGGGTTTGATTTACGGATGATTCAGAGATATTTGGGCCACTTAGTCCTTGAGATGGAAGCTTAAGACTTAGGATTTTTACCGTAGTCGGAACTGTATGAAGACGACTTCGGAATAGAGTTCTGTCAGTTCCGTTAGCTCAATTGGGTGATTTTGGATATAGGAACGTGTCCGGACTGTGAATCTGAGGTCTATAGCCAATTTAGGCTTGAAATGGTGAAAGTCAAATTTTTGGAAAGTTTGACCGAGGGTTGACTTTTTGATATCGGGGTCGGAATGCGATTTCGAGAGTTGGAACAACTCTGTTATGTTATTTGGGACTTGCCAGCAAAATTTGACGTCATTCCGGGTTGGTTTGATAGGTTTCGGCACGAGTTATAGAAGTTGGAAGTTTTGGAAGTTCATAATTCGATTCGATGCGCGATTCGTAATTAAGGCATTGTTTGATGTGGTTTGAAGCCTCGACTAAGTTCGTATGATATTTTGGGACTTGATGGTATGTTTGGTTGAGGTCCCGAGGGGCTCAGGTGTGTTTCAAGGTGATTTCAGACCAAATTGGAGCTGTTTGGACTGCTGTTGCTGAAGTCTGGTTTCCTTCTTCGCGAAAGCGAAGGGAGTCCCGCATTCGCGAAGAGGAATTTGAGGGACTGATGGTTTGGCCTTCGCGAACGCGAAGCTGTGGACGCGAACGCGAACGCGAAGAAGGAGCAGGGAAAGCCTTCGCGAACACGGCCCAGGCAACACGAACGCGAAGAAGAAAGGAAGATTGGGGCCTGGGGTCGTTTGGCTTCGCGAACGCGAAGCATGGAACGCGAACGTGAAGGAGTTGGTCATCTGGTCATCGCGAATGCGACAAGGAGTTCGCAAACGCGAAGAGGAAATGATGGGGCAGAAACAGTTGGCCTTCGCGAACGCGACGAGGAGGTCGCGAACGCGATGAAGGATTTGAGGCAGTTGGGTTTTGGCCTTCGCGAACGCGAAGAAGGCCTATCTGGGCAGAATTAAAAGTCCCAAAAACGGGGGTTTGAGTTCATAATTCAAAATCAAATTTGGAGCTCGGTAGAAGGTGATTTTTGGAGAGATTCTTGCGTGGGTGTTTGGGGTAAGTGATTCTTATCCAATTTTGATTAATTTTCATGATTATGTCTTTGAATCCATCATTTAATTCAGATTTAATGGAGGAAAAATCAAGATTTTTGTAAAATCTTCCAAAAATAAAAATTTAAGATTTGGAAGTCGAGTTGTTATTGGAATTCGATAAAATTGATATGGTTGAACTCGTATCGGAATGGGTGTTCGGATTTCATGAAAATTATGTCGGGTTCTGAGAGGTGGGTCCCGCGTTGACTTTTTGGAATAAATTTTTAAGTCGACGTATTATCATCCGGAATTGTATTTGACGAATTTTAATGATTTATACAATTAATTTGGATAGATTTGAGCTGTCCGGAGGTCAATTCAAGCAAGAAGGCTATTTTGGAATATCGGCCTAACTTTAAAAAGGTAAGTGTCTTGCTTAACCTCGAGTGGGGAAATTTTTCCTTAGGCATTGAGTCTTATGTGCAATTTGTATAATTGAAAACCATGTACGCGAGGTGACGAGTACGTACTTGGGTTATATGTGCAAATTTTATTGAGTTAAAGTCTTGAGCATATTGTGTAGTAAATTGGATAATTGTCGGCATATATTTAATCATCTATTTGTCGTTCCTAAATCTTTGTTATTGACTCTGTTGTATTATGAAAATTTGATGTGATTATTATTTGATTATTTATGAAATTCCGTGAATTTGTTGGTTTGATAATTATTGAAATTTAATTCTATTTTGGATTTTTCCCTCTACAAATAATTAATTAAATGAGCTTAAGAAGATGTGTTTATATAATTATCTAAAATTGGATTAATAAAAGTTTGCTTTATGCGGAGTATTTTCTATCTCTGTTGATTGTTTTTGGGGTGTTATATACATTTTTGTGAAGCCTTGGGCTATCTGTTGTGAAATTAATTGATTTGTTATATCTTTGGAATTTGGTTGTAGCCATTGGGCAAATTGTGATATGAATTGATTTATTATGTTGCTATGATAATTTCCCGTATAAATTGTTGTGTTGTGTGAATTGTTATTTTGGGGAGATAAGGGTGGCATTTCACTGTTGACATTATGTGGTTATAAGGGTGGCATTTCACTGTTGTGTTTGTTGGAATATTGTCTGGGCGGAGCGATAAGGGTGGCTATAGGAGCGATAAGGATGGCTATTGTCAGGGACGATATGTGATGATGTGGGGTTGTGGTGTTGATAATTTTCATGTGATATTGTGATTTTCTTGTGTTTATTTTTATACCTTGTGCAACTTGTCTTGTTGTTAGTAAATTGATAATAATCTGATTTATGATGAAATTGGGAGCCTGTGGCTATTGCCAGGCGGTTTATAAAATGAAATGTGGGCACGAGGTGCCGC
>AWOL01S0003763.1:0-19891 GCA_000715115.1 Nicotiana otophora
GAGCTTACATCAATTGACTTATGACGACTCGTACGTACGAAAACATGGGTTGTAACACTCCACACCCTCTCCCTCTCAGTGGGAATTAGGATAGCTGCATGGCATGATAAATCAACAAATCTAGTCTTATACTAAGTAACGTTCATACTACCTTGCTAAAGGAGCTCGAACTAAATAAGAAACTTCTATCTCTGAGTGAAGGGAATACATTTCTCCAAGAACAACTGCAAAAACCGAGTCCATGGCTCATACACCTGCCACCACCTCTTGGCAGAACAATGCATCTAAAATACGGTGAAATCAACTCTGTTGGACTCCCCTAGTCCTATGTTGCGCAAAATCTCATGGCAACGGTACAACAAGTCTTGGGGGTCCTCTAAAGGTGCACCGCTAAAGTGTGGGGAAAACAACTTGGTGAACCTGTCCAACCTCTTCATCTCATTAGCTGACATTGCGGGTCTGTCCCCGGACTGTGTAGAAATAATGTGTCACACCCAAAACTCGGGGAGCGCGACCGGCGTTCAACCGATTGAACCCGGCCGAGCAAGCCTATTAGATTTTCTTCTACCCAAACTCATCCATGAATAAAGAGGAGATGCACTCCATTAATCAAACACTAAAAATATTTTTATTAATAACTCTCATTCATACCATTAGAAACTTTGTTCATAATTTCCAAAGTATTACAAGTTTATAGGTATAACGAAAAATATGTTTGCCAAATAGCAACATTTTTAGTTCAATTCCCAACATCATACACCACCCACAACCTGTCTACAGAGCCTCTAAATATGAAAGAAGAATAGTATGAAAGTGTTGGAACCAAGGCCCCGGCTATACCTCAAGACACAAAGTGTAACATCAAGTGCGATCGGGCCAGAATAGAGTAGGGCTCACCAAAACCTGCTGAATAGGAAGTAACTGCTAACGAGGAGCAAAGTTGTACCATTGATGAATCACCTGCATCCATTGAAGATGCAGCACCCCTGGCAAAAAGGACGTTAGTACATATGAAATAATACTAGTATGTAAAGCTAATTGTCCTCTTTCAAAATAGAATACCAATGTAAGAAAGGGAAATCCATAGAAACAATAAGTCACAATCAATGATATTCAAATGCCAAGTTAAAACATAATAATTTCAAAAATATAAAGATAACACTGTGAAGTAATAATCAAATTATGATGATAAAATTATTTTTGGTTGGGAGATCTTTAGCACCGATATACCACTGTTCACAATACCAATACCACCATAGTTTTAGCACGGAGTCCGGTCACGACCCGATCGGCTAGGCCATCTCATTAGAGACATCAACCACAATCACTGTTAGTACCAATACCATCGTAATTTTAGCACGGAGTCCGATGACGACCCGGCTGGATAGGCTATCTCATTAGAGACATCAACCACAATTACTATCAATACCAATACTATCGTAAATTTAGCACGGAGTCCGATCACGACCTGACCAGCTAGGCCATCTTATTTGAAGACATTAACCACAATCAAAATCTCTATGCAAATATACCACCGTGAATCTAGCACGGAGTCCGATCACGACCTGACCAGCTAGGCCATCTTATTTGAAGACATTAACCACAATCAAAATCTCTATGCAAATATACCACCGTGAATCTAGCACGGAGTCCGATCACGACCCGATCGGCTAGGCTGTCTTATTTGAAGACATCAACCAAAATCATAATTTCAATTAAAATTTCCATCACAATCACCACCATGTGTGTGGCATGGTGTCTGATCACAACCCGATCAGCTAGGTTGTATTATTCGAGACATCAACCATTTTATATCCATCAATCTTATCCCAATTAAGAGAAATAATTTTATCACATCAATATCATCCCAAATAAGAGGAATAATTCATAAAAATAACATAGGTGCAAATGTGTTTACCTGATCACCCTCCACATTGTATAAATCTCCACTAGTATTTTCAACCAATAACAACAACAATATTTTCTTGGCTCTTTTGGCCATTCACAAAATTCTTTATTCAAGGCATGGTGGCCATATTTGTTATACCACACTTTTATTTCTTTCCTCTTATGTATCATCATCATAAATATCAACATACATATAATATTCCGAAAATCACAACTTTAAATTCATTAGAAATGAACAATTTAAGCACAATAGATTTCTTTGCGAGAAATGGAGTAAAATAATTGATAATTGATACGCAAGTTAAAATCATCAACAAATAATACACCGTTTATTCTTGACATATATTTTCCCAAAAAGGGCAATATACAATTTTCACTCACGAATATGTAAGAACGCAAAACACATTGAAACTATTCACAAATCATAGCGTCTGTTAAAAAAACAACATATAGGCATGACTTGAGTTTGTAAGCTTTTAGGCAATTCTATTTTCGAAGCCAATTCGGAATAGTTAAATCAAAGCTCATTTCATAACCATTCTCACATCATTTCATTTCATTGGCACCATTGGCCACAAGTATAACTTTCACTTATATCAATCATCACATTTCATACTTCTTTCACATCTTTTAATTCCATTGGCACCATTGGCCACAAGTATAAGTTTCACTCTTGCACATTGTCCACACTTTATATCCTAATTCACTTATTTCACTTCCAACCGTCTTTATAGGTTATCAACAGTAAGATATTTACAATCAAGACTTTAGGTACACATATGAGAAATTACGAGTCATTAAGCATATTGAGTTTTCTCACACAATTTGGAATCATAACCTTCATTTGAAATAGAACTCAAAGACATAGCATTTTAATACACATATCATTCTTGAACACATTCCCAAAGGATAACATAATGTGTTAGGAACATTCGGAACACGTTTTGAATACTCAATTCTCAACACTTTGCTTATTCAAGGCAATCGAATTTATTGGGAACAACTCGGAACATAGAATAAGGAACTTGTAACAACCATACTTAAAACTTACGAGAACATCATTGAATTCAATTCTAAGAGAGTAGTTTATCCAACATACCTTGCTTTGAGCTTACCTTAAATTACTACAACATTCCAGAAATTCTAGCAATACCAATCTGTTTTGAGACATAACAAAATTGAACCAATATTAGGAAGATATTCATGGTCTCAGCTCATTTGAGCATTTTATCAAGCACTAGGTGTGCAAATTTAACTACAAGGTTCTTCTACAAGATTTCCTTCACTCTACAACCCAATCTTTACTTATTTGAGCTCAACAATCTTCTTACAAACCTTATTAGTACAAGCATGTATAAAAATTACTCTTACACCCAAGAATCATACTTCTCATGACCTACTTTTAATCAAAATCCCGAAATTTAGGGCTAGGGAGTAGAATTGTACCTATTAGATGAAGATCCTGTGAAATCTTCAAGCGTTGAGAAAGAATTGATGAACAAAATACCTAGGTATTCTCTTTCTCTCTCTAAGATATCTCTTTCCTCTCTCTCTACAAAATCACATTTTACCTTCTAAAATGACCCCTAAGGCCTTATATAAAAATTGGATCGGATATGAAATTTCCAAAAATGACCCCCGAAGTCAATTATGTGGTGCAATTAAGCTATAGCATAATCGTTTTGTGGTCAGCAGAATTGAAGCATAATCAATTATTCTATAGCATAATATTTTGTCCGTCTCTGCTCCACTTTGCGATTCTTATGCGGTCCGCGGAACCGTTTTGCAGTCGCGAACTTGATAACAGATACATCTTTTGGTAATTTGATCATAACTTCTTGTATGAATATCCAAATGATGAAAGGTTTGAAGAGTTAGAAACTCGACACATAGACCTTTATTTCGATAGGTAATACACCATATGAATCTTCATATTAATAGAGTTATCATTATTTGAAGTTAGGTCTTGTGCGAACACACTTGAAACATTATCCCATCATAAAGTTTTCAACTTGACTTAGCCTTGGGGCTCCTCTTAGACCATAAACCATTCTTAATGCACCTCATACATATATTATTATTACAAATTGATATCATTCATTTAATAGTCCTTGTTTGCATACAAAATAATATAATTAGCGCACATCAACTTTCTTAATAGCGCTTAAGTACTTCAAAATTTTTTGGGGTGTTACATTCTCCCCCACTTAATAGCATTCGTCCTGGAATGTTTTACAAGTCCCTTCTAAGAATAGAGTTACTATCATCTTACCTCCAACCATTATACATAGGCACTTATGACTACGTCGGTCGTATACATCCTTTCCGAAATTTCAACTTACTTATGGACCTTAAGATTTGGCTATCTTTACAAATTCTTAAAAATTTCGACAGAGTTTTCTCTGGAACTGGGACTATCCACCTGTCAGAGAATCCTAGAAATCAATCCTAATAATATATCAATTAATCAACAACGCATCACAATATATATCAACAACACCGATCTCAACATTAGGGCATTACATTAACAAAAGTGGTATCTTGACATGAACTGCACATCTTTAAATCATAACACCTAGAAAATACCTTTCAAATCAAAGCCAACTGCTATACAATCAAGCGAAAGTAGTTTCTTTCCACAACACTTTCGGCCTTCAAGGTGACCTTTTAGACTTACAGACTTCTCCATAACATTTTAACGTAGGCAATCCCAACTACCAGACTTATCTAACAAGGATGACAATTAGGTACTTCTCATAAGCTAACTATCTATTAACTTCACCTCCAATAACCTCCACCAGAACAATATACAAAGGATTTACAATTACCTCCTTAGACATAAACACATGAAACACCGTGTACACGGAGGACAATAGTAAGGAAACATCATACTCATAGTTTGGCCTATTTCCTTCAAGATTTCATAAGGCCTAATGTGACTACACATACTTTACCTTTATTAACAATTCACATACCATCCTCATAGAGAAAATATTGAGATTAACCCGTTCACTTTCTTCAACTCTAAATCTCTATGCTGAACACCCAAACTAAATCTTTGGCGACCTCCAACAATTAGTCTAATATGTGCTAGCTTGAATATGACCATAAAACTTCCTATCTAATATATTTGATCATGGGATGATGCTTCTTCTTTGACATATTTGAACCTTCAACACCCATAGGTTACTATAAATATGAACAACGAGGTTCGAGATTGGCTAGAATTATTCAAGAATCTATCAGTGTGCCGAGCAAGGCATTTTAGGAGGTTATATCCTAAGAGACATAAAGTTTACCACCAATAACGTTAGCATGGTTAATCGTTGTGATGACATCATTGATTCGACAAGTAGGCATATAGTTGCCTAGTAGGTACTGATAATGTAGGGACCATGCTCATGATTCTAATATTTAAAATAAATGAGTCATGAAAAGGACAACAACAATTGTTTCATTTCATATGTGCCTTGTTCGGCAATAGTAGGCCTCAAAGAGATAGCCAAGTATGTGACACTAGTCGCCTCTTGGAATGTAGGAAAAACATCAGTTTAACTCGAAATGAGAATATTCTAACACTCTGAATGTGATATTGGTTTCAAGATACACGAAGTTGCATTACGCTCTTAACAGTATTTGACACAAGAAATCTATGCCACAAACCCATGAGGTAGAAAAAAAAAGTTGAACACTTGTGAGATTATTATCATTCTGACAGCTTAACCCTTCCTGATAGTTGATTCTATATGAGAGGACTAGAGATACAACGAACCTTTCTTTCAAATCAATATTCTCTCATGATACTAGACGGTGAAAAGGATTCATGATAATATACACAAAGGAACAAAGTGATTGTTCAAACCATAAGAGCAACAAACACCGGAGAGAAAAAGAGTGGCTCAAGAAGGACCTCAATACTAGGCTGCTTTACATTTAATTTGATACCACATAGGTAAATATTATGGTAGTGCGTGCATAGGCACAAGTGAGCAGATGTTATCTATTTGAATCAAAATGTTCTGTAAGAAATTCATCAGGTATGGTCTCTTGTTGAGAATTTAGGAAATCAAGTGGGAAGTATTACTCCTAGAGTTATAACTCAATTCAAGGACATAATTATATAGCTCAATTCCACAAGAGGTTGTAAATAAGAGAATTCGTGATAGAGTGGATTCACGAATAACGTGTCTCGTTCAAAGAGTAGGTACATGCACTGTTTTGTGATTCAACATCTTGTTAAGACCGTGTTTATGTGAGCTCTTCAATATGGGTGCATATATACAACAAGTAAACATTATGCGGTGTTCATAACAATATAGCAAGGAGTGACTTACTTGGTAACTTTAGATTGATAGGGCAATGCCTTACTTGATTCCCCTCAACTCCACAACCATAACGTATTTCAAAAGTCATTCAACACGTCCCCAAGTGGCATTTCTTACAAATCAAACATTCCGACTTATTGGTACAAATAACCCTCTTTCGTTTCTTAGGTTCTCTTACCACATGATCCGGTGGCACGATAACATTAATAGGGACAAGTACACTTCTCTTAGCAACTAGTTCTCTCAATTTCTTCTCCTTCCTCGAACCCGTGGGTTACTCATATGAAATATAAGACATGACGAGGAAATTAGCTTTCTATCTTGAGTTCTATCGCATGATCTCGAGTATCAAAGAAGTGTGAATTTCCTAAATGTCCAAGTAGCCTCCTCATTATAGATGTGGTCGATAACACACCAATAAGAAGGATTCTACTAGACACGGCTCCGAGACATCCTAGGACACTTTAAAACCTTAGGCTTTGATACTAAGTTTGTCACACCCCAAACACGGGGAGTGCGCCCGGCGCTCAACCGAGTGAACCCGGCCGAGCAAGCCGATTAGATTTCCTTCTATCCAAACTCATCCATGAATAAAGAGGAGATGCACTCCATTAATCAAACGGTGAAAATATTTTTATTAACAACTCCCATTTATTCCATTAGAAACTTAGTTCATAATTTTCAAAGTATTACAAGTTTATAGGTATAATGAAAAATATGTTTGCCAAATAGCAACTTTTCTAGTTCAATTCCCAACATCATACACAACCCACAACATGTCTACGGAGCCTCTAAATATGATAGAAGAATAGTATGAAAGTGTCGGCAACATGGCCCGGCTATATCTCAAGACACAAAGTGTAACATCAAGTGACATCGGGCCCGGAATAGAGTAGGTCTCACCAAAACCTACTGAATAGGGAGTAACTGCTAACGAGGACTAAAGCTGCATCGCTGATGAACCACCCGCATCCATTGAAGATGCAGCACCCCTTAGCAAAAGGGACATTAGTACATATGGAATAGTACTAGTATGTAAAGTTAACTGTCCTCTTTCAAACTAGAATACCAATGTAAGAAAGGGAAATCCATAGAAACAACAAGTCACAATCAATGATATTCAAATACCAAGTTAAAATATAATAATTTCAAAAATATGAAGATAACACTGTGAAGTGATAATCAAATTATGATGAAAATATTATTTTTGGTTGGGAGATCTTTAGCATTGATATACCACTGTTCACAATACCAATACCACCGTACTTTTAGCACGGAGTCCGATCACGACCCGATCGGCTAGGCCATCTCATTAGAGACATCAACACAATCATTGTTAGTACTAATACAATCGTAATTTTAGCACGGAGTCCGATCACGACCCGATCGGCTAGGCCATCTCATTAGAGACATCAACACAATCATTGTTAGTACTAATACAATCGTAATTTTAGCACGGAGTCTGATCACGACCCGGCTGGATAGGCTATCTCATTAGAGACATCAATCACAATTACTATCAATACCAATACCACCGTAAATTTAGCACGGAGTCCGATCACGACCCGACCGGCTAGGCCATCTTATTTAAAGACATCAACCATAATCATAATCTCTGTGCAAATATACCACCGTGAATCTAGCACGGAGTCCGATCACGACCTGATCGGCTAGACTGTCTGTTTTTAAGACATCAACCAAAATCATAATTTCAATTATAATTTTCATCACAATCACCACCACGTGTGAGGCATGGTGTCCGATTACGACCCGATCGGCTAGGCTATCTTATTCGAGACATAAACCATTTTATATCAGTCAATCTTATCCCAATTAAGAGGAATAATTTTATCACATCAATCTCATCCCAAATAAGAGGAATAATTCACAAAAATAACATATTTGCAAATGTATTTACCTCATCACCTTCCACATTGTATAAATCTCCACTAGTATTTTCAACCAATAACAACAACAATATTTTCTTGGCTCTTTTGGCCATTCACGAAAATCTTTATTCAAGGAACGGTGGCCATATTTGTTATTCCATACTTTTATTTCTTCCCTCTTATGTATCATCATCATAAATATCAATATACATATAATATTCCGGAAATGACAACTTTAAATTCATTAGAAATGAACAATTTAAGCATAATAGATTTCTTTGCGAGAAATGGAGTAAACTAATCGGCAATTGATGCACAAGTTAAAATCATCAACAAATAATACACCATTTATTCTTGACATATTTTCCCCCAAAAAGGGCAATACACAATATCCATTCATGAATATGTAAGAACGCAAAACACATTGAAAATACTCACAAATCATAGCGTCTGTTAAAACAGCCACATATAGGCATGACTTGAGTTTGTAAGCTTTTAGGCAATTCTATTTTCGAAGCCAATTCGGAATAGTTAAATCAAAGCTCATTTCATAACCTTTCTCACATCATTTTATTTCATTGGCACCATTGGCCACAAGTATAACTTTCACTTATATCAATCATCACATTTCATACTTCTTTCACATCTTTTAATTCCATTGGCACCATTGGCCACAAGTATAAGTTTCACTCTTGCACATTGTCCACACTTTATATCCTAATTCACTTATTTCACTTCCAACCGTCTTTATAGGTTATCAACAGTAAGATATTTCCAATCAAGACTTTAGGTACACATATGAGCAATTACGAGTCATTAAGCATATTGAGTTTTCTCACACAATTTGGAATCATAACCTTCATTTGAAACAGAACTCAAAGACATAGCATTTTAATACACATATCATTCTTGAACACATTCCCAAAGGATAACATAATGTGTTAGGAACATTCGGAACACGTTTTGAATACTCAATTCTCAACACTTTTCTTATCCAAGGCAATCGAATTTATTAGGAACAACTCGGAACATAGAATAAGGAACTTGTGACAACCATACTTGAAACTTATGAGAACATCATTGAATTCAATTCTAAGAGAGTAGTTTAGCCAACATACCTTGCTTTCAGCTTACCTTAAATTACTACAATGTTCCGGAAATTCTAGAAATACTAATCTATTTTGAGACATAACAAAATTGAACCATTATTAAGAAGATATTCATGGTCTCAGCCCATTTGAGCATTTTATCAAACACTAGGTGTGTAAATTTAACTACAAGGTTCTTCTACAAGATTTTTTTCACTCCACAACCCAATCTTTACTTATTTGAGCTCAACAATCTTCTCACAAACCTTACTAGAATAAGTATGTATAAATAATATTCTTACACCCAAGAATCATACTTCTCATGACCTACTTTTAATCAAAATCCCGAAATTTAGGGCTAGGGAGTAGAATCTTACCTATTAGATGAAGATCTTGTGAAATCTTCAAGCCTTGAGCAAGAATTGATGACCAAAATAGCCAGGTCTTCTCTTTCTATCTCTAAGATAGCTCTTTTATCTCTCTACAAAATCACATTTTACCTTCTAAAATGACCCCCTAAGGCCTTATATCAAAATTGGATCGGATATGAAAATTTTCAAAAATGACCCCCGAAGTCAATTATGTGGTGCAATTATACTATAGGATAATCATTTTATGGGCAGTAGAATTTCAGCACAATCAATTATGATATAGCATAATAGTTTGTCCATCTCTGCTCCACTTTGCGATGCTTATGCGGTCCGCGAAACCGTTTTGCGGTCGCAAAATTGATCGCAGATCTAACCTTTGGTAATTTGGTCATAACTTCTTGTAGAAATGTCCAAGTGATGAACGGTTTGAAACATTATAAATTAGATACATAGACCTTTATTTTGATAGGTAATACACCATATGAATCTTCATATCAAGAGAGTTATGCTCGTTTGAAGTTAGGTTTTGTGCAAACATACTTGAAACTTTATCCTATCATAAAATTTTCAACTTAACTTAGCCTTGGGGCTCTTCTTAGACCATAAACCATTCTTAATGTACCGCATACATATATTATCATGATCAATTGATATAATTCATATAATAGCCCTTTTCTGCACACAAAATAATACAATTAGCGCATATCAACTTTCTTAATAGCGCTCAAGTACTTCAAAATTTTTCGGGGTGTTACACAATCCCCAACTGGTAGAACTCCTAGGGTCAGATAATGATGGGCTACCTAATCTAGGGTGTGAGTAGTGGTAATCTAAACTCCTCCCCATCCTAAGAATTGGCTGGTGCTACAGAAAATACACCGGCCACATCCATACTTTCCATGAAACCAATCGTGCGGAATAAGGCGTCCTGAAGCGGCGGGGTAGCAATGAACCCCTATGGAATCTGAGCCGGTCCTACTGGCTCATCCTGATCTAGAAGCTTATAATCCTGAGCTATTTGAGGCTCGACTGTGGGTGCTGCTACACGTGCTATAAGCCGAGCTCTATCTCTACCTCTAACTCTACCCTTGCACCGGCCCCTACCCCTGGTAGTAACTGCAACTTGGGGCTCTGGCTCCTGCTCAGCTGCGGATAAAGCACGTGTTCTCACCATCTGTGAGAGAATAAGACAAGAAAGATTCAAACTTTATGATAGTACAAATTTGCACGATAGAGAAAGAAAGAAAATAAAGTTTCCTAAATTCTTATAGCCTCTAGAAGATAAGTACATATGTCTCCGTACAGATCCTCATGAATCTACCAAGCTTTCTCATGACTCGAGAGACCTATGCAACCTAGGGCTTTGATACAAATTTTTCACGACCCAAAATATCAATCATGGGATCATGATGGTGCCTAACATCTTCTTGCTAGGCAAGACAACATTAGCACAAAAACTAAAGCAGTCAACAAGTACGATACATTAATAATAATAAAAGGGTGAAATGGCATAAACGTATAACAGAAGTACATTCATCGCTGTCTAAGTCTATCCCCAGAATCTGGTGTCACAAGTAGATGAGTCACTAATAATACTAAATATAAGTATGAAATGAAAATTATGATAGTGTCTGGTACAACAAACAATAGATAAATATAGGAAGGTAACTCCAGGGTTTACGATCACCAAGCAGCACTACCTCAAGTCTCCTGGAAGAAGAAGGTATGTGCAATAGCCTTTGAATGCCGCTGGGACCAATACCGAGATATACACAAGAAGTGCAGAAGTGTAGTATGAGTACAACCGACCCCGTGTACTTAGTAAGTATAGAGCCTAACCTCGATGAGGTAGTAACAAGGCACTTACTGCAAACCTTTACAAGTAATAAGTAGAGGAAAAATAATAGTGTATAGAAATGGATAGCTACATAACGAACGGAATAAAAGAAGTAGATAATACAGGGCCCCAGAATAACATCACACCACAACCTCATAACAAAACACGGTACTGGTGTCTTTGGGCCCTAGACTCTTGTAAACATAGGGTCTAATTTTCTATTGGTCCCTTTGGTGTCTATCTAGTGCTGGGAATGTTTTCTTATGCATGTTTACGGACTCACCCTATTACGTTTCTCTCTGTATGGCTTGAAGTGTTCTGAAGTTTAGAGTGTAGTCATATGGTATCCAATTCGGTTCATATATGTTTCATAACTAGCTACCCTACTTGCTGGAGAATTTGAGGATCGAAGTTCAATCTAATGTTATAAGGTTTTCCAATCATAGCTTGTTTCTCTATTTCACTATTAGAGCCTAAGCCTTTAGTTAAGAAATCTAATCACAAATAGTGGTAAAGCCTTTTGATGATAGCAATTTTATTAGATTCCATGACTATGGATTCTGTATGATTTCTCGCAAGCTGAATTGATATCTCTTGAACTCAAGACTAGACACCATGACCCTAGAAGATTTGCATGTTTAAATTTATTTATTTGCCCGATTCCTCTCAAGTTTGTGTTAGATATCATGACTCTAGGATTTTATGGGATCAAATTGGTACATTCGACTTACTGCTTCAAATTCATGTTAGATGACATATCGGTAATGTTCTGCCATGAAAACAACTTGCATTCCAACTATCCTCTTCACTTTGCAACATATTTTTTTAGAGTTCAGGTATTTTGGATCCTTCCATGGTAAGAGTCGAGTCTTGTTATGTAACGAACCAATCGGCCATTTTGAGCTTTAGCATTTTATTCAGTGTTTTAAGACTTTGATATGTACTATAACTTGCGTGTATGGATGGTTTTGATGTTCGAGAGGTTCGGGTTTGATTTGGAAGAGCAATTCTCGTTATGGAAGCTTAAAGTTGTTGGATTTGATCAAGGGTTTACCTTTAAGTAAATGACCTCAGAATCGGAATTTAATATTTCAATAGGTTTGTATGGTGATTTTGGACTTGGGCATATGTTCGTATATGAATTTGGATGATCGTAAAAGGCTTTGGCTTTACTTGTGGAATGTTGACAATTTAAAGAATTGGAGAGTTCATAGGTTTGACCGAGAGTTGACTTCGGTGTTATCGGACTTCTGTTGTAGTTTTAAGACCTTGGATAGGTCCTAAAGTTTGATATGAACTTGAGCGCAAACTTTGGTTGTGATCCGGAATGTCTAAGTGTGATTTAGGTGCAATTGGCGAAGTTTGAATGTTTGAAACTTAAGATAATGATTTGATCTTCTATTATTAGTTTTGATGTTAGTTGTGATGTTTTGGGTCCTTGAATAAGTTTGTCTAAGGTATTCAGACTTCTTGGTATGATTGTATGGGGTCCCGAGGGCTCGGGTGAGTTTCTAGGTGGTTTTGGACTATTTTTGGACTTATTGACATTTCTGGTTCTGATGTATCGCACCTGCAGAAGAAGGTGCGCAGGTGCAAAGGCGCACCTGCGATGGAATGGGTGCATCTGCAGAAATAGCATGGCTCTATGGATAGTCTCTTCTACGAAGATGGAGTGCATGTGTGAAGGTGCACTTGCGAGGATCGTTTGTGCATGTGCGAGGATTGTCAGTTTTGATGAGGGTCGCTCTCGCAGGGTTTGTCGCGCATATGCGGAGCCGCTTCTGGGGGAGGGGGGAATATATATCGCAGCTGTGATTATCAGCTGGGGAGTGCTCGCAAATGCGAGCATTCAATTTATAGAAGTGAAATAGCTCGCAAACTTCATTTATTTCGAGGGTTTGTTCTTTTTTCATTATTTTGAGTTTTGGGGAACACAAATATGTGATTTTGGAGAAGATTTTCACTCTATTTTGAGGATAATTAATTTCTACTTGAATCTGATTATATATCTTATTTTTCCATGGATTTATACACTAATAACATGGAACTTTGAAGGAAAAATTTGTGATTTCTGTCTACACTTTAAGAGTGTATTTTGAGAAGTTGAGTACCGATGAACTCAGTATTGAAATCTAATCACATATATGGACTCGGCAGGTTATGGGTCATCGCGATTTGGTATTGATTTTGGATTCCAGGCATGCAGGGGCTCGTTAACTATTGTTGACTTTTTGAGATTCTTTATAGATCAAAGCTTTATTGATTGAGATTGTTTCCCATGGCATTTGTTGAATTTCTTGGTTGATGTATGGCTAGATTTGGGCCGATTAGAGGTGATTTCTCAAGGAAGTGCGATTTTGGAGCTTTAGACTAGCCCGTATGAGGTAAGTGTCTTGCCTAGCTTTGTTGAGAGAATTTTTACTAATAAATGATATTGTTTACTACACGCGTGAGTGATGCATATACGAGGTGACAAATATGCATTTGACGTTTTACATATGTGTATTTAATATTATTGACTTGCGGGGTTGGTTAGTTTACCTTCGGAGAAGTTTTGGACGGAATTGGAACAGTTAGACTCAAGGTTGAGTGCTTAAGTAGAAAGCGTTGACCAGAATTTGACTTTTGTGTAGACAACCTTGGAATGGTGTTTGATGGTTTCAATAGATTCGTATGGTGATTTGGACTTAGGCGTGTGTCCGCACTTGAATTTGAAGGTCCGTAGGTTGATTTGGTGCTTTTCGGCGAATGTTGGAAAGTTGAAAGTTTGGAAGGTTCATAGGTTTAATCGGGAGTTGACTTTGTTGATATCGGGTTTGGATTGTAGTTCCGGGAGTTTGAACAGGTCCATTGTGTCATTTGGGACTTGTATGCAAAATTTGAGGTCATTGCAAGTTGATTTGATATGGTTCGACATGAGTTTTGGAAGTTAAAATTTCATTAGTACATTAGGCTTGAATTGAGGTGAGATTCATAGTTTTGATGTTGTATGGTGTGATTTGAGGCCTCGAGTAGGTCTGTGTCATATTCTAGGTTTGGTTGGTGTGTTTGGACGGGGTCCCGAAGGGCTCAGGTGTGTTTCAGATTGATTTCAGATCATTTTTTATAGTATTGCATTGCTAAAGTTTGTTGGGATTGGTGTTTTCACAAATGAAGAAGTCTAGTCGTAGATGCAGACCAGCAGCCGCAAAAGCAAAATTGGGCTCGAGGGGCAGGGGTCACAGATGTGGAAGGTGTAGCACAAAAGCAAGGCCGCACCCTCGATAGGGGCCCACAAAAGCGGGTGCGCATGTGTGTTGGTGTTGATTGCAGAAGCGGGAGGTCAAGACTCAAGTGGAACTCGCAGATGTGAGTTTTTGATCGCAAATGAGGCACCGCAGGTGCGGTAATTTGGACTGCAAATGCAGAATCACTGGTAGGTTTTGTATGGCTTTGGAGAGTGAAAATTGATGATTTCAGGGTCGATTTGAGGTTGGATTTAGATGAAACACATATATTTGGACTCGTATTGGAATAGGAGTTCAGAATTTGTAAGTTTTGACAAATTTCGAGTGCAAGCTCGGGGTTGACTTTTTGTGTTGACTTTGTATATTTGAATCAAGATCTTAGCTTTATGGTTTGGGGTTGTTTGCTATGGCTTTTATTGATGACATTAAGCTATTTTGGCTAGATTCGAGTCGCTTAGAGGTTAATTTGCGTGGGAAGGGTTTTTTGGAGTATTGATTCACGCATTTTGAGGTAAGTAACATATCTAAACTTGGTGTGAGGGTGATTATCCCTGTGAACTAGGATATTTGAGATGTGTTGGGAGTGATGCACGTGCTAGGTGACGGACGTGTGTGCATGCACCGGGGTATTCATGATTCGGGTAGACTTAAGGCTACCATGAGACTAGCTTGCTTTCATGCTTCGTTATATCCATATTTTCTCTGCTTGAATGAAAATTTGAGTTATAATTTATGTGCTTAATTGTTTGAGATATGATAGATCTATTCTTGATATTTTGAGCTATTTTCCTTAATTGTAGTCATATTCTTAGTCATAATTCTTCATCCACATATTATATCTCAGTCTCTGTACATCATGTGTTTGTAATATCACATGTTGTGGTTGCCTTCTATATGTGATATCATGTGGGATGAGTTCTATAAGATATGAGCCTTTGAGACTTGAGCGGTTGGTGACTGATGTGGGTTATAAAGCCGTGTTGTGAGTTATATTAGATTGGGTTTCACGCTGCAACAGATTGATATTTAGATTGCATTGCACGCCGCAAAAATTATATTTATTATTGATTAGCTCTTGGGCCAGGATCCGTCGTTTCGAAGTCTAATATCACAGTGAGCATAGGTATATAGTTATATATGTGCTTTGGTGAGGGGTATTAAGCCAGGCACCCGTAGAGTGCTGAGTGTGATTGTATGTGTGATGGTGAGGGGAACTTGTGCTAGGCACCATGAGTGTGCTAAGAGTGAGTGTACTTGATGATTTCACCATAATGTTACTGGCTTGATATGTATATTTGACATGTAGGCATAGATATGCAGTTTTCTTATACTAGCTGGTAAACAGAATGTCTTATCTCTTGTTGAAATTTTGGAAAATCACAGTTTCCTTGATAAACTCACATTTTTAGAAATTTCGGTGAAAGATTGGGCTTTGACTGTTATACTTGGAAAGCATGTCTAATTTTTTCGTACTTGTAAACGGGTTGAACATGATATTTTTGAGTTATTTACTTTTACTATCTGCATTATATTATGAATTATTATTGATTATTGGTGTTGGATCCTAACTTTATTTCGAGCTCGTCACTGCTTTCAGCTCGAGTTTAGGTTTGTTACTTATTGAGTGCATGAAATCGGTAGTACTCATACTACACTCTGTATTTTATGTGCAGATCGGTGTACTTCTGGGCGTAGCAATTTCTAGAGTTCTCACTAGTACCAGCTTGAGGAGACTACAAAGTAGCTGCTATGTCGTTCGCAGACCTTGAAGTTCTCTTTATTTACCTCTTTTATCATTGTTCTATTGTTCAGAAAATTTGTACTGAGGCTTTGGCCATATATTTTTATATTCTGTTGTGTTTATGTACTCGTTGACACAAGATCATTAGGATGGTTGTAGTTGTGTTATTGTTGATTCTCTCAGATATTTTAAGATATTATCATTGTTGAGATTGTTAAGTTTTGTTATTCGAGTTTATTGTTATTGTGAAATTTTTGGATTGCCTAGCAAGCAGTGTTAGGCGTTGTCATGGTTCCGGTGGGAGTTTGGGTTGTAACAAGTTGGTATCAGAGCACTAGGTGGCCTAGGTCTCAAGAGTCATGAGCAAGTTAGTAGAGTCTTGCGAATCAGTATGGGGACATTTGTACTTATCTTCGAGAGGCTATCGAACTATTAGGAAACATCACTTTCTTGCATGTTTGTCGTGCGAATTTGTTAATTCCGAAGTTTGAACCTTTACTCTTCTATTCACTCACATATGGAGAGGACACATTCAACTGATCAGGAGCTAGAACCCCAGATTGCAGCCACTACTAGGTGTAGAGGCCGGGGCCGAGGTAGGGCTAGAGGTAGGGGCAGAGCTAAGCTTAGAGCACATGCAATGGCACTTGAGGTTTAGCCTTAGATCGAGCAAGAGGAGGAGATCCCCGTTCCGACCGAGCCAGTAAGACCAGCTCAGGTCCTAGAAGAGTTCATTGCTAACCCAGTACTTCAGGATGCCCTAGTCCGCCTAGATGGCCTTGTAGAGAGTGTGGCCCAGGCCGGTATATTTCCAATTGCACCAGCCATTTCTCAGAATGGGGGGCAAGGGGCTCAGACTCCTGCTACTCACAGTCCAAAGCAAATGGCTCATAGGTATTAGACCCAGTAGCTCTACCGGTTGGAGCTGATCAGCTAGTTATTGCTACGCACCCCGAAGAGAGATCCACGATGCCAGTTGAGGGGCTGAAGAGGTTGGACAAGTTCACCAAGTTGTTTCCCACTCGCTTTGGTGGTACAAATTCTGAGGACCCCCGGGATTTCTTAGACCATTTCCATGAGGTATTGCACAACATGAGTATAGTGGAGTCCAATGGAGTTGACTTCGTGGTGTTTCAAATGCATGGCTCTTCCAAGAGGTGGTGGCAGGAGTATGTTCGGGACAGACCAACAAGTTCACCTCCTCTCACTTGGGCCTAGTTCTCACAGTTATTATCAGAGAAGTTCATTCCATTCACTTAGAGAGAGGACTTTCGCAACCAGTTTGAGGGTCTCCAGTAGGGTAGCATGACCGTTACTCAGTATGAGACTAGATTTATGGATGTATCACGTCACCGAGCTATTTTGATCCGTACAGAGAGGGAGAGGGTGCGGAGGTTTATAGATGGTCTTACATATGGTATCAGGCTATAGATAGACAGGAAGACTGAGAATAATATTTCTTTTACTCGGATTGTGGAGATCGCTAGGAGGATCGAGCACATAAAAGATTAGAGTAGGCAGACGACCTCGCCATTTTTTAGGATTCAGTAGTGCCTCATCTAGAGGCCGAGGTACGTTTGTGAGAGTAAAGTCTAGCATACCAATTTATCATTCGCCACTGCCTAGCCGAGGAGCTTTAGTACAGTCTTTGTTTAGTGCAATCCCAACTCAGAGCTCTTATCGCACTCCATCAGTTCAGGGTTTGTTAGTATCGGGCTCTACCAGTGGTTATTATAGTTCACGGAGTTCGATTCAGGCCCCACAATCATTCCCAATTCGAAGTTTCTATGAGTGTGGGGAGTTGGGTCATGTGAGGAGGTATTGCCCTTGTTATATTAGAGGTCCCATGCAACAGGGAGGCTAGACTATGACTCCCGCACCAGTTGCTACACCACTCACTTAGCCAGCTCGGGGTGGAGGTCGTGGGACGAGGTCGTCCTAGAGGGGGAGGTCAATTAGGTGGTGGACAGGCTCGTTGCTATGCATTTTTCGCCAGGCTAGACACAATTGCTTCCGACGTCATGATCACATGTACTGTTTCTGTTGCCACAGAGATGAATCAATATTATTTGACCCTGGTTTCCGCTTATTCATATGTGTCATCATACTTTGCTCGTTATTTGAATATGCCTCGTGATTCTTTAGATATATCTGTTCATGTATCTATACCTGTGGGTGATTCTATTATGGTTAACCGTGTATATCGGTCGTGTGTAGTTACTATTGAGGGTTATAAGACTAGAGTTGATCTCTTATTGCTCAGTATAGTGGATTTTGATATGATTTTGGGCATGGATTGATTGTCACCATATCATATTATTCTTAATTGTCACACTAAAACTGTGATGTTGGCGGTGTCTGCATTGCCTAGGGTAGAGTGGAGAGGTTCCCTAGATCATGTTCCTAGTGGAGTTGTGTCTTTTTTGAAGTCTCAATGGATGGTTGAGATGGGGTATTTGGTGTATTTGGCCTTTGTGAGAGATTTTAGTGTTGATACTCCTACCGTTGAGTTAGTTCCAGTAGTGAGGTAGTTTCCAGATGTGTTTCAGTAGACCTACCAGGCATGTGACCCAACAAGGATATTTATTTTGGCATTGATTTGGTGTCGGGCACTCAGTCCATCTCTATTCTACCATATCGCATGGCACTAGTGGAGTTTAAGGAATTGAAGGAACAGTTACAGGAATTGCTTGATAAGGGTTTCATCGGTGTGTCACCTTAGGGTGCACCGGTTCTATTTGTGAAGAAGAAAGATGGTTTTATGAGGATGTACATTGACTACAGGCAGTTGAACAAGGTTACTATCAAGAACAAGTACCCACTACCTCGTATTGATGACCTATTTGATCATCTTCAGGGTGCTAGGGTGTTCTTTAAGATTGATGTGAGATCGGGGTATCATCAATTGAAGATCAGGGCTTCAGGTATTCCGAAGACTGCTTTCCGGACCCATTATGGCCATTATCAGTTTTTAGTGATGTCGTTTGGGTTGACCAATGCTCCACCAGCTTTCATGCACTTAATGAACAATGTGTTTTAACCTTATCTGGATTCCTTCATCATAGTTTTCATTGTTGATGTTGGTGTATTCTCGCAGCGGGGAGGATCATGAGCAATATTTGAGGATCGTGCTTGTGAGACCCCAGGTGTTTCTCTCTTCTCTTACGTAATATTCGTCCTTCCTTTTAACATGAATTTTGGGAAATTCCTAATACGCCAAATGTGATATTTTACTATTCTGTTGCTAGGAAGACCTTCTGTGAAAGGCATTGGTATCATAGCTGAAGTATTTTCATGATGCTATTAGGTTGATATTCCACTCATTTGATTAAAAAGGGTATTCGACATCTATATATGTCATTTTGTCGGCTTTCTTAAATATATGTTCATATATATGAATTCTTATTCGTCTTTGGGTTGTGTGACTTAAAAATAAAGGCATTTAGTATTTGCGATCAGTCCTTCTTCCTTGTTAAAGTGTATTTTAAAATCTCTAAAGTGACAC
>AWOL01S0003763.1:23142-36417 GCA_000715115.1 Nicotiana otophora
TATGTTTAGTGGCTAACTCGATCGAATACAGTATCGAGTGCCAGTCGTGCCTCCCCTAGTTTGGGCGTGACAGTGCTCTAGACTTTGAGGGAGAAAAAGCTATATGCTAAATTCTCCAAGTGGGAGTTTTGATTAGACTCGGTGGCATTTTTAGGTCATATGGTATCCAGTGAGAGGATTAAGGTAGATCCGAAGTAGGTTGAGGCAGTTCAGAGTTGGCCCAGACCGTCTACTGCTACTGAGATCCGGAGTTTCCTTGGGTTGGCTTGGTATTATAGCTGTTTTGTGGAGGGGTTTTCATCTATAACAACCCATTGACTAGAATAACGTAGAAGGGTGCCCCATTCAGGTGGTTTGATGAGTGTGAGGAGATCTTTCAGAAGCTCAAGACTGCCTTGACTACAACTCATGTTCTGGTTTTACCTTCGGGATCGAGTTCTTATACAGTCCATTGTAATGCTTCACGGATTGGCATTAGTTGTGTATTGATACTGGATGGTAGAGTGATTGCTTATACTTCGCGTCAGTTGAAGTCCCATGAGAAGAATTACCCAATGCATGATTTGGAGTAGGCAGCTATTGTTCACGTGCTTAAGATTTAGCGGCACTATCTTTATGGAATGTCTTATGAGGTGTTCACGGAATAATAGGAAGCAGATAACAATAAGGGCAACATAAAACAACCAGTAATATGCACAACAGACAACAAGAATACCATTAATATCGCTCAACAATTAATAAATACAATTACACACAATAAATCAAATCCTTCAAATAAATATCTTTCACATATAATTCTTTCAAATAACTCTCTTGCAAATATAATTATCTCAGATAATTACCTTTCAAATATAATTCTTTCATATAATACCTTCTACATAAAAAATGCTTTCAAATAAATATTATGAATATAATTCTTTCAATTAAAAAGTCACCATGTGACACCTCGTTTCATAATCATAAAAATACGGGCCTCAGCCCATTTTCATATTTTTCGTAAACACGGGTCCCAACCCATTTTTTATATTTCCACGGCACCTCGTGACCATAATTAAATCATCATATTTTCCCGGCACCTCGTGCCCTCATTTTATATAACAACTGCACGGACAATTCACGTGCCAAATATCATTATTATTTAATCACGGCACCTCGTGCCCTCATTTTATATAACAACTGCACGGACAATTCACGTGCCAAATATCATTATTATTTAATCACGGCACCTCGTGCCCTCATTTTATATAACAACTGCACGGACAATTCACGTGCCAAATATCATTATTATTTAATCACGGCACCTCGTGCCCACATTTTATTTTATAATCCGCCTGGCAATAACCACATACTCTCAATTTCAACATAAACCAGATTGTCATCAATTTACCAACAACAAGAAAAATTACACAAGATATAAAAATAAACACAAGAATATCACAACATCACATGAAAATCATCAACCCCACATCATCACATATCGTCCCTGACAATAGCCACCCTTATCGCTCTTATTGCCACTCTTATCGCTCTTATAGCCACCCTTATCACTCCTATAGCCACCCTTATCACTCCGTCTAGACAATATCAATAGCCACCCTTATCGTCCTTATTGCCACCCTTATCGCTCCGCCCAGACAATATTACAACAAACACAACCACAATGAAATATCACCCTTATACCCACATAATATCAACGGTAAAATGCCACCCTTATATCTTCAAAATAATAATTAACACACCAAACAGATTTGAGTCGATCAACTCTTCTAACCTTTTTCCATAAATAGCTTGCTCAAGGAGCGGATGCACTTTATCATGAGTCTAGAGGTGGACCTACATTATATAAAAGGGGTGCACTCGCAACCGGAGGTTTAGCAGAAACTCTATGGTAATATGCAAAAAACTTAATAGAATATTATACAAGTGCTAAGTGGCAGACGGAAAATCAATTAGGGGTCGTATAGTAGGTTGTATAAGAATAATATTGAATATGGTGTATTAGTAATATTGGAATTATTTCTTATTCACGGTGTATTAAAAATAACGTGCATTGCATATGGATATATACATGCTTATCCATGTATAAAAATTTATGATATTACTAATATCATTGTTTGCTATATATTAGTTATACATAGGATAATACAAAATAAGGTGTATAACTAATATATATATATATTAGTTATACATAGATTAAAAAATACTATCAAACAAGGGATTAGTAATACTAAAGCTAATATATGTATTACTATTCACTAACACATCCTACTAAACGACCCCTTGTGGTGTTGGTGCACTGATTTGGAAAAGGCTTTTATTTAATGGAGCAAGCACTCGAACGCATCCTTTTAGCTTTTTCTCGTATATTCATTCCTTTACGCTACCGCACTCTTTTTTCCTCTGTTTCCTTTTTTCTTTTCCTTTTTTCTCTTTAGCTTTTGTTTTTCTTTTTCCTTCTTTTGGGGTTGTCTTTCTTACTTATGGGATATATAAAAGTTAATGTGCTATCTTATTTGCTTTTGTTTTATTACTACTCCAATTCTCCAAAGTTGTGATGGCTCTGTTAATTACCTTGGGTATTTTCCATTAATTTCTTTAATTTGACACTTAAAAATATCAATAAAATATATTAAACCATATATGAAGTATTGTAAAATTAGCTTTATATAGTATGGACGAACTGATAAAACGTAAACATCTATTATCAGTTTTATGACCAGTTTAAATTAAAGGTAATAGTGCATTCGGAAAGGTAATAGTACATCCGAAACCTTCAAATTGAAGTTGGCTAGAAGCAATTTCAACTCTGATTATTAAAGATTTCAATAAAATAAGGAACTTGTTAATTCTTATATGAATTTTTGGGGGATTATTAATAAGGGGACTGAATCAAGGATGTTTAGGAGGTTCCGTTTAAAAAGTAGATAGTAATCACGTAGGTAAATATTAAAAGTGCACCAATTTTGAAACATGGAGGACTATGGGCTCTATATGGGAAAAAAGGATTGCTTTGAATCGAAATCCAAAGAGAATGGGATAATTTTGAGCTTTTTGTGATGACCCGTCATGTCATCATGCCACAAGGGTACCATTTGGCATAAATTAAAGCCATGTGGAAGTTTACATAGGAGCAAGGCTAGCATTTGTGAGAAGATTCTAGAAAAATATGGACATTTCCTTTGGAAGACCCAAGATCCCTATGGATTTGCTAGGAAAGTCATTGAAATCTTCTAGGCTTGTAGAGAATTCTAGAGAAAGTTTTTATCTTCTAAATATTAAGGACTTGTGTAATAGTTAATATATACACACTAACCCCTAGGAGACTAGTATATAAAGGAGGCTATTCATTTGTAATTCACCAAGCAAACAATTCAAGTTCTCTCTAATACAAAGCTCCTTTAACAATTCTCTTGTGTTCTTTCTACCATTCTCTTAGCGATCTTGAGTGTAGTAAGGCTGACTTGGCATACCAAGAACGTGAGCAAGTTGTGCAAGATCGTGAGTGAGTTATCAAGTGTCGCACGTGTACTTAGTTAACAACTAAGGGCGTGACAACGTGGTATCAGAGCAAAGGTTACAACTAAGGAAATGGAGAACGACGGAAAAATTAACGCTGCCAACACCCAAGCCAACATCATCCAGGATGTTGCTGGTAAGAGCGACCATAACAAAAAGAGAAATGCCACCAATAAAAGTCAGGAGGTTCCACCCGAGGTTGTGTCAAATGAAGGCCTTATATCCCAAGAACCATCTGCCATTGAGGCGAGCGAGGATGAAGTGGAGGTCCTGCCCGAGGACGTCTCGCTCGGTAAAGAGTAGGTGATGAAGATAAATGTGGGGATGGATACCGTGGAGATCTTTGGCCAATGCTTAGGGAAGGTGGAAGGCACCCTTAGCGTTCTTGAGGGGCACACTCTTGAAGAGATTGAGAGTATCTGAAATGACTTGGAGGGACGTACACCATGATGGAACTAAGGCAAACCATCACTGCCTTAGAGTGCAGACTCATGGAGGCTTTGAGTACTATCGATGCTATGAAGGTAAAGATAGAGTCACTCGAGGAGCATGCCAATGCTGGCGTGACCGAGGCAACCAACAATATTGTAGTCACGAGAGAGGCCAAGATCGAGGCTCCCAAACCCCGGTGTCCAAAGGTGTTCGTGATGCACAAGAAGTGGAAAACTTCCTTTGGCACTTGGAGAACCACTTCAAGCACGGTAAAGTGAGGGATGATGATGCCATGATCAACACTGTAGCGTTGTACCTCTCAAAGACTGCCATGCTATGGTGGAGAAGGAATATGGTCGACATGGATAAAGGTGTATGTACTATTAGCACGTGGGATCAGTTCAAAGCAGTTTGAGCGACAGTTCTTTCCAAACAATGTTTTGTACGAGGCAGGTGCAAGCTTAGGAAGTTGAAGCAAACAGGGAGCATACGTGTCTATGTCAAGGAGTTCACTACCCTTATGCTTCAAATCCCAAACCTGACCAATGATGACTTGTTGTTCCACTTCATGGACGGGTTACAAAATTGGGCTAAGTAGGAGTTGCAACACTAACAAGTCGCAGATATAGACCAAGCCATAGTGAATGTTGAATCATTGATGGATTTCAGTCATGACAAAGGCAAAGGCAAAAAATCAAAGGTTAACAATGTCAAAGATGGGGGAGACCGTGGCAAAGGCAAGGAGATACAACAACAATACTACAAGACTCAAGATTCCAAAAAGTCGAGTGGCCATTAGGGCTACGCCGAGAAGAAGGCGCAGACCGAGAAGAAGGGATGTTACATATGCAAAGGGCCGCACAACTTCAGGAATTGTCCCGACCTAAAGAGCCTCAATGCCATGGTCCGTGAACGGAAGGAGCAGCCGCAAGGAGAGAATTCAGGAACCGCACAGTTGGGTATGATCGGATTATGTGGTGCTGTCACGAAGCAAGTTATCCAACCTATCGAGAATGGAAATCAGTACGTGGATCTCACCATCAACAACAAGCTTACTCGTGCAATGGTGGATACTGGAACAACTCATAATTTCATGACTGAGGCTGCCGTAAAGAGACTAGAATTAAAGCTTGCTCCAACTAAATCTCGCATTAAGACTATGAATGTTGAGGTACAGAATGCTCGTGGGGTAGCTAATGGAGTTGGTGTCTAATTGGGAACTTGGAAAAGTATGACAAACTTTACCGTAACCGCTATGGATATCTTTGACATCATATTGGGGCAAGAGTTCTTTAGACATTGTCATACTTTGATCGACCCCTACCTTCAACATCTCTTGGTTATGGAGCGAGAAGGAGCTTACATAGTACCTACAACGACTATGCCACACAGATAGAGCCAAGCATAACTCTCATCTATGTAGGTTGTCAAGGGGAAGAGCCGACGTTCGTGGCAACCATCGCAAGTCTGGAGGAAGACAAGAATTTTCAAGAGACACTGCCGCCTTGCATAGAGAAGTTGCTTGAGCAAAACAAAGATGTCATGCCCGAGGAGTTGCCTAAGAACTTGCCGCCTAGGCGAGAGGTGGATCACAAGATGGAGTTAGAACCAGGGGCTAAGCCTCCCGCATTTGCCTCATGTCGTATGGTGCCGCCCGAGATAGAGGAGCTCAGGAAACAATTGAAAGAGCTACTAGATATTGGTCACATTCGCCCATCAAAGGCACCTTTCAGTGCACCAATATTATTCCAGAAGAAGAAGGATGGATTGTTGCGCTTGTGCATAGACTACCGAGCACTTAATAAGGTCACAGTGAAGAATAAGTACCCGATCCCGCTCATTGCTGACTTGTTCGATAGACTTGGGCAAACCAAGTACTTTACCAAAGTGGATCTTCACAAGAGCTACTACCAGGTTCGCATTGCAGAAGGGGTTAAGCTGATGTGTGATGAGATATGGAGCCTTTGAGTGGTTGGTGATGCCCTTCGGCTTAACCAATGCACCGACCACATTATGCACCCTTATGAATAAGATTTTTCATCCCTACCTTGATCAGTTCGTGGTAGTCTACCTAGACGACATGGTCATCTATAGCAACACCTTGGAGAAGAACATGGAGCACTTAAGGAAGGTTTTCCATATCTTGCGGTAGAATGAGCCATACATCAAGAGGGAGAAATACGAGTTTGCACAATCAAAGGTGCACTTCTTAGGCCATGTCATTAGCAATGGCGAGCTACGCATGGACGAGGCTAAGGTACGTGCTATCCAGGAGTGGGAGTCACCTATAAAGGTAACTGAGTTGAGATCTTTCCTTGGCCTTGTTAACTACTATCGTCGGTTCATCAGTGGCTACTCAGCAAAGGCCGCACTATTAACTGAGTTGCTAAAGAAGAACAAGCCATGGGTTTGGATGGAGCATTATCAAAGGGCGTTTGAAAACCTCAAGGCAACTATAATAGAGGAGCCAGTCTTGGCATTACCTGACTTTGCCAAGACATTTGAGGTGCATACAGATTCCTCAGATTTTGCCATTGGAGGCGTCTTGATGCAGGATAAGCATCCCATATCATTTGAGAGCCGCAATTTAAATGAGAAGGAGCGGCATTACCCGGTACAAGAGAAGATGATGACTGTCATTATGCATTGCCTTCGTGCATGGCGACATTATTTGCTCGGGTCGAGGTTCGTGGTCAAGATCGATAATGTAGTTACTAGTTACTTTCAGACGCAGAAGAAGCTCACACCAAAACAGGCTAGGTGGCAAGATTTCTTGGCCGAATTTGATTATGTGGTGGAGTATAAGCCGAGCAAAGGTAACATTGTAGCCGATGCCTTGACCCAGAAAGCCAAGCTTGCTGCAATCACTTCAACAAGATGGGACATTCGTGAGGCTATAAAAGAAGGCATGCAGCATGATCCATCATCCAAACAATTTATCGAGTTAGCCAACCGGGGCAATACGAGATGTTTTTGGGTCGAAGACGATCTACTTCTTACCACAGGTCGGCGGGTCTACGTGCCCAAGTTTGGAGACATTAGACGGCGCATCATAAGGGAGAGTCATGACACAATGTGGGCTGGCCATCCAGGCCAACGTCGCACTAGGGCCTTGGTTGAGTCAGTCTACTATTGACCACGCATGCGAGATGACATAGAGTCTTATGTGCAAACTTGTCTTGTCTGTCAACAAGACAAGGTTGAGAAACAAAAACCCGGAGGACTTTTGGAGCCACTACCAGTTGCAGAACGTCCATGGGAGAGCGTGAATATGGACTTTATCACTTGCCTACCGAAGTCTGACGGTTATGGTACTATTATGGTGGTGGTGGATAGATTTTCCAAATATGCCACCTCCATGCCCGCCTCACCAGGTTGCATTGCCAAGGAAGCCGCCAAATTATTCTTTAAGAAAGTGGTGAAATATTGGGGCTTACCAAAGCATATTATCAGTGATCGAGACCCTCGTTTTACTGGAAACTTTTGGAGAGAGTTATTCGACATACTTGGTACGGAACTGCACGTTTCCACTAGCTTCCACCCACGGACGGATGGACAAATGGAACGGGTCAATGCCTTACTAGAATGCTACTTGAGGCATTATGTAAGCGCGCATCAGAAATATTGGGCAAGTCTCCTAGACATCGCCCAATTCTCTTATAACTTGCAGCGGAGTGAGTCCACGGGGCAGACGCCATTTGAGCTAGCCACATGCCAATAGACACAAACTCCACATTCATTACTAGCAGCGTTCGAGGGAAAGAGTTAGGGGGCTTATAATATGGCCAAAATATGGGAGGAGCAGCTTGACACTGCTAAGTCTTACTTGGATAAGGCAACTAAGAAGATGAAGAAGTTTGCAGATCATAAGCGGCGTCCCATAGACTATAGTGTTGGGGACATGGTCATGGTGAAGTTTAACCCAAGACAGTTTAAGGCACTCCGGGGCATGCATCAAAATCTGATTTGCAAGTATGAGGGGCCATTTAAGATAGTCTCCAAGGTAGGCAAGATCTCATACAAGCTTGACATACCATCGTATCTTGGTAAGCCATCAAAATCTATGCCAGCATGCTTAAGCCATATCATGAAGATAAAGATGATCCGAGTAGGGGCCAATCAAGTCGAGCGCCTATGACTATCACCTCATCGCATGATAGGGAGATTGAGTCTATCATGGATTACCAAGCCAGGCGAAAACAAGGGCAAAAAGCCACCGCTATGTTCCTCTTCCATTGGAAGGGGAAATCACCGGAGGAGGCCACATGGGAATGATATGAAGATTTATGGCAATTCAAAGATAAGATCCGAGAGTTTATGCAGCAACATTGCGCCGCGGTCGTCGCAACATTAGGTGGGGGAGAGTGTGATGACTCGTTATGTCATCATGCCATGTAGGCACCATTTGGCATATATTAATGCCATGTGGAAGCTTACATAGGAGGAAGACTTGCATTTGTGAGAAGATTCTAGAGAAGTATGGATATTTCCTTTGGAAGACCCTAGATCCTTATGGATTTACTAGGAAAGTCCTTGGAATCTTCTAGGCTTTTAGAGAATTCTAGAGGAAGTCCTTATCTTATAAATATTAAGGATTTATGTAACAATTAATATTTACATACTAGCCCCTAGGAGACTAGTATATAAAGGGGGGAATTCATTTGTATTTCATCAAGCAAACAATTCAAGTTCTCTCTAATATAAAGCTTCCATTAACAATTCTCTTGTGTTCTTTCTACCATTCTCTTAGCGATCTTGAGTGTAGTAAGGCTGACTTGGCATAGCAAGAACGTGACACTAGGCTATGCTATAATATTATTGCCATTATCATGTTCAGTAATACACAAAATACATGTTGTTTGTTGATGTAGGCATTGTTGTGTTTCTTGGTCGTCCATAAGTTGCTGATTTAAAAAGTTTGGTGATTGGTGCAGAATGAGAGTCTGCTCCGATGAGTTTTGTGTGACTCCGTATTGTGCAAGTTCATCTGCAACACAATTGTGCTCCCCGTATGTGTGCTTGATGCATGGGTTACCCAGTTGGCGTAGCAAGTACCTACATTCCAGCAACAAAGATGAGTAGTGTAAATTGTGGTGGATTAACATAGATATNGGGCAGCTAAGAAGATGAAAAAGTTTGAGGACCGTAAGCGGCGGCGTACGGACTATAGAGTTGGGGACATGGTCATGGTAAAGTTTAACCCAAGATAGTTCAAGGCACTACGGGGCATGCATCAGAATTTGATTCGCAAGTATGAGGGGTCATTTAAGATCATCGCCAAGGTAGGCAAGATCTCATACAAGCTTGACATGCCATCGTATCTTAAGATCTACCTTGTCTTCCATGTCAGCATGCTTAAGCCATATCATGAAGATAAGGATGATCCGAGTAGGGGCCAATCAAGTCGAGCGCCTATGACTATCACCTCCTCGCATGATAGGGAGATTGAGGCTATCATGGATTACCAGGCCAGGCAAAAATAAGGGCAAAAAGCCACCGCTATGTTCCTCGTCCATTGGAAGGGACAATCACCGGAGGAGGCCACATGAGAACGATATGAAAACTTATGGCAATTCAAAGATAAGATCCGAGAGTTTATGCAGCAGCATTGCACCACGATTGTCGCAACATTAGGTGGGAGAGAGTGTGATGACCCGTCATGTCATCATGCAACATAGGTGCCATTTGGCATAAATTAAAGCCGTATGGAAGCATACATAGGAGGAAGACTAACATTTGTGAGAAGATTCTAGAAAAATATGGACATTTTCTTTGGAAGACCCAAGATCCTTATGGATTTGCTAGGAATGTCCTTGGAATCTTCTAGGTTTGTAGAGAATTATAGAGAAAGTTTTTATCTTCTAAATATTAAGGACTTGTGTAACAATTAATATATACACACTAACCCCTAGGAGACTAGTATATAAAGGAGGCTATTCATTTGTAATTCACCAAGCAAACAATTCAAGTTCTCTCTAATACAAAGCTCCTTTAACAATTCTCTTGTGTTCTTTCTACCATTCTCTTAGCGATCTTGAGTGTAGTAAGGCTGACTTGGCATACCAAGAACGTGAGNTCTCCTAGACATCGCCCAATTCTCTTATAACTTGCAGCAGAGTGAGTCCACGGGGTTGACACCATTTGAGCTAGCCACAGGCCAACAACCACAAACTCCACATTCATTACCAGCCGCGTTCGAGGGAAAGAGTTTGTGGGCTTATCATATGGCCAAAGGATGTGAGGAGAAGCTTGACACTGCTAAGTCCTACTTGGATAGGGCAGCTAAGAAGATGAAAAAGTTTGAGGACCGTAAGCGGCGGCGTACGGACTATAGAGTTGGGGACATGGTCATGGTAAAGTTTAACCCAAGATAGTTCAAGGCACTACGGGGCATGCATCAGAATTTGATTCGCAAGTATGAGGGGTCATTTAAGATCATCGCCAAGGTAGGCAAGATCTCATACAAGCTTGACATGCCATCGTATCTTAAGATCTACCTTGTCTTCCATGTCAGCATGCTTAAGCCATATCATGAAGATAAGGATGATCCGAGTAGGGGCCAATCAAGTCGAGCGCCTATGACTATCACCTCCTCGCATGATAGGGAGATTGAGGCTATCATGGATTACCAGGCCAGGCAAAAATAAGGGCAAAAAGCCACCGCTATGTTCCTCGTCCATTGGAAGGGACAATCACCGGAGGAGGCCACATGAGAACGATATGAAAACTTATGGCAATTCAAAGATAAGATCCGAGAGTTTATGCAGCAGCATTGCACCACGATTGTCGCAACATTAGGTGGGAGAGAGTGTGATGACCCGTCATGTCATCATGCAACATAGGTGCCATTTGGCATAAATTAAAGCCGTATGGAAGCATACATAGGAGGAAGACTAACATTTGTGAGAAGATTCTAGAAAAATATGGACATTTTCTTTGGAAGACCCAAGATCCTTATGGATTTGCTAGGAATGTCCTTGGAATCTTCTAGGTTTGTAGAGAATTATAGAGAAAGTTTTTATCTTCTAAATATTAAGGACTTGTGTAACAATTAATATATACACACTAACCCCTAGGAGACTAGTATATAAAGGAGGCTATTCATTTGTAATTCACCAAGCAAACAATTCAAGTTCTCTCTAATACAAAGCTCCTTTAACAATTCTCTTGTGTTCTTTCTACCATTCTCTTAGCGATCTTGAGTGTAGTAAGGCTGACTTGGCATACCAAGAACGTGAGCAAGTTGTGCAAGATCGTGAACGAGTTGTCAAGTGCCGCACGTGTACTTAGTTAACAACTAAGGGTGTAGCATTTTTCTCTATCCATGCTTTTTTCTTTTTCTTTGCTATAGTTGCATCACCTTTGTCATTTTCTTATATTTTCCTTTGGTCAGCAGGCTTCCTCTTTTTCTTTTTCTTATTTCCTTTTCATCTTTTCCTTTTTCTTCTTCTATTTTACTTCTTATGATAGTGACCTTGGAACAAAACAAAAGAAAAAAAGAAAAGAAAAAAAGGAGGCCACCGAGAAAAGAACTCCAAACACTGAAAATTTCTTAAAATTAGACACAACTTTAACCAATTTGAGTTTCCATCTTTTAAGTTCAAAAAGCTTTAATCTTTTTGGAAACTTTGACTTGAGATCAAATTGACAATCTATTTCTAATTTCTTTAGTTTATTAGATTCAAATTTTTGTGATTTTTGATGTTCTTGTTTTTAAATCATAATAAGCATATTGTACCCATTAAATAACATGAATTTAGTAAGATTTATTTTTCAAGACATTCGATTATAATCATAATGTAATTGTTTGAATTTAATCGTATTTTGTTCCGGACAATCATAAGCATTTGCAAACTTAATATTTCTCATATGAAGATACAATACTAATTATCTGAATAGATTATTCTATTTACTAAATAAAATACACGCACGCAATCGCTCAATTTTGAAACAAAAATGTGGCACAAATATGGGGTTAATTTCACCCATGGTCATCCAACTTATCATTTATTTCACAAAAGTCACTTATCTATTTTTTATCACTTAAAAGTCACTTAACTTTATATTTGTAACTTAAAAGTCATTCTAGTTCAAAACCTATAAAATATCCAATAAAAAATATGACATGACATTACATTTAATTAAAAAATTTAACAATAATGCCACATAAGCTTAAATAGACCATATCTAAGTTAGACCTATTACTTCCTCAGCCCGATTTCGGTCGTTTTTTTGAATATTAGTTTTAATTTATTTTATATGAAAAACCGACCGATTTCGGTCGATTTCTTAAAAAATAAATTTTGCGGGATTCTAAAATAATTTTCCGTATTTTTGTGAAAATAAATTCTTATTAGCATGTTGTTCTTGTCTGTAAGTGGTACATTTATATGTTATGTGAGATTGAAGTCTGTCGGTTTTCCAAACTATTTTAATTTTTAATTTTTTTTACGAAACCGACCGACTTCGGTCGATTTTTTTTAGCGCAAAAATGCGGGAAACTATTTTAGAATACCGCAAGATTTATTTTTTAAGAAACCGACTGAAATCAGTCAGTTTTTCATATAAAATAAATTAAAACTAATATTCAAAAAATCGACCGAATTGGGCTGAGGAAGAAATGGGTCTAGCTTAGATATGGTCTATTTAAGCTTATGTGACATTATTTTTAGATTTTTTAATTAAATGTATCGCCATGTCATATTTTTTATTGGATATTTTATAGGTTTTGAACTAGAATGACTTTTAAGTTACAAACATAAAGTTGAATGACTTTTAAGTGATGAAAAATAGATAAGTGACTTTTATGAAATAAACGATAAGTTGGATGACCTTAGTAAAATTAACCCCACAAATATGTTCCTTTTAGGATGAATTTTAAATATGTTCCTTTTAGGATGAATTTTTCACCTGGAGCGAGCTATGTGACAGAATACTTACATAAGAGAAAGTTTTCAGGTTTGGCTATAATTTAGAAGCAAAGTGCTACTGTTGCCCTTCACCTTCAGCAAAACATGCTTCAGTGAGGGTCTTCCTAATTTCAGTTCAGACCAAGAAGTAGGGGGTGTTCATGGTTTGGTTTGGGTCGATTTTTTTCTAAAAAGAAACCAAATTAAGTAAGTCGGTTTTTCAAATATTGGAACCAAACCAATTAAGTCGGTTTTTTATCGATTCGATTTTTGTCGGTTTTTTGATTTTTTCGATTATTTATCGTTTTTTTCTTAAATATGAGACACAGTACCAAACGCATATTCCGGCGATCACATTTTCAACGTAACACTATCAAATCAATTGTTCTTTCAGAAATCTATCATTTACCAAGATATA